>BDDA01001418.1:6598-19173 GCA_001662385.1 Chlamydomonas asymmetrica | reverse complement strand
TACGTATGTGTTGGAGAACGTGTTGATCCACGGCAGTCACAGCCAGCCAGGTAGAAGAAGCTCAGAAAATCCTAATTAGCACCCTGCCCTGGCATCAACAACAGGTGGCTTGCCTAGCAGCATGCATGTGAAAACTCACACCACACCCCAAACAACTCCCAAAGCTAGGCGGACCACAAAGCCTGCCAATCCATGCACAAATGAACACACACTAATCCAGCCGGGCAGCACACTTCACTCCCATAGGTGGCCTGGGCACTTGAGCCAATGTCATTGTGGCGTCCCGAAATGGCCGGGTCATAAGCATACAAAGTCAGCTGGGGTCGGATGCAACGTCAATTGAGCATGCAGGTCTTCGCCTGCTAGCTACCGTAACTGCCATGGTATGTATTATGTGTAGGTGAATGGAGCCAACGCGGCATGTGACAGGCACTGCACATGCAGCCTAACTGCCTCACAACGTGGTTGGCAAATCAGGCAGGCGTGTTGTCGGACGCGGTTTGCGTTCGAGCCGCCACTCGCATTGGGCGGCCTCCCCATCCGGCTGTGGCTGCAGTTGGGGCTGCTGCTGTAGCCGATAGAAAGGCTGCCCCTCGGGCTCCGTGCCAAACTGCGTCACCCACTGCCTAGGCGGCGATAAGTGGTTCAGTCCAGCAAAGTCTGTGATATCACTCCAAAAACGCTCAGCAGCAAACACACATGCGAGCTGCAATTGCTCCGACGTGGATGTGGCATGCTGCGATGCATTTGTGTCATGATCAGGTGCCTCGTGGGCGGATTGAGTAGTATTCATATGCTGATGTTGTCGGTGATGAGAGGAATGGGACGGGTGATGCGTGCGTGTGCATGAGGGGAGAACAAGGCTGGTCAACCGACGGCGTCCAGCGTCCATCGCACCAAGTGCAGCGAGCACTACCACCTGCCAGATGCCTGCATGCACATTCCCCGGTGGCTGCACCAGCCACATGTGAGTGCGTGGGGCTTGGCGTCTGCGGGCAGTGGCTTTGTGTACTTCGATGTCATGCCGTGCGGGGTGTTGCATGAGCTCGCGGGTGTATGTACCGGTTGGGCTGGGGGAGGATGCCTGGTTGCCGGCATGTGTCATTGATGTGCCCGCGCGCAGGCATAGGTGCGGCCCGCCTGACGCCGCGGCCGATGTGGCCACGCCCCCGGCGGAGCAGGTGCCGTGTCCGCCGCTGGAACCTCGTTTGCTGGGGCCCTGGTCGGACGTCACTGTGTACCCGCCAGCCTGGGTGCATGGCGACACGCCCCTCCACCTCTACACTACCAAAGCAGCGCGCGAGCGCATGACTGCCATGGAGGCAGGGCCGGGAGTGCAGGAACACCATCCGGACTACGTTCCAGACTCTGCCTTGCGGCCCAGGCTGTGGTCCGACGACTCGTGCCCTGCTGCCACTTCCTTGCGTTCCCTGGAGCAACGCTGGACGCAGCATGCACGTCAGCGCAGGGATTTTGCCCCCAACCCAGCCCCCTGGTCGGACCGGTCGCAGCAACGGCCTCCTCGGCCGGGTAGGGGCGAGCGCGCAGCGGGCCTTCGCGTTGGCCAGCCCGCCCAACAACACGCCCCTGCCCCTCTGGGCTCGCAGCCGGCGCCACAGCATGTCGGTCCCGCTGCCGCCGCGCCTCGGCCGCTCGGTGGTACATTGCCGTTGCATCGCCTGCTCTTGGCCCTTCGCCATCACGTACTGTGTGTGCGGCTTACTGGTCGCGCCTGTGGAAAGCGCCTGTGTCCAATCACCTGCGTGTCTTTGCGTACCGCCTGTCGCATGCGGCGTTGCCTTGTGCGGCCATGACGGCTTACCTGAGGAATGCTGCATCTCCTGCCATTGCCGCTTGCCCACTGTGCCCTGCTCCAGGCGGCCGCTCTCCGTGGCCACTGGAGACGTACACTCAATTGTTCTTGGAGTGCCCAGTTTACAGGCCCGCTGTCGACTGGCTGTTGGGTCTGTGGCAAGCCGTCCATGGAACGCGGCCCCCGGACTCGGCGGTTGTGCTGGTGGCGGATGGCTGGCGGCCCTGGCCGGGTGCGCCGGCGGGCCCGCGGGCGGCCTTGTGGACGGCGCTGCGGCTGACGGTGTTGTTTTGCATCTGCTCGGCGCGCGTGTCCAAGCAACCAGAGAAACAAACAGCCACGGCGGTGGTTCGGTCAGCTATCTCCATGCTCATAGCCGAAATGCTCTTGCAGTTCAACTGCGCGCAGCTCCATGGGGATCTGGCCTTGAGCATCCCGCACCAGCTCTTGCGGGTGCACTCGGATGTCCAGCCTACAGAGGACTCGTTCGTCCGTGTGTGGGTTGACAGCGGCCTATGCCGCACGCGCGCGGCGACGCACCCGGGTCAGCCAGAGACTTTGGAGGTCTTGCTCTCGGCGTACTCGGCGTCGCATCCGGTGCCTGCCCCGCCCTAGCTGAGCGTGCAGGCGGACCGGCGAGTGTGCTGGGCGGTTTTTATAACCAGGGGGCGCTGGCGCTTGCTGTGCTCCGCGTGTTTGCCCTTGGCTGCCGCTCGGGCCAGGCGGGATCTGACCCCCGGGTGCACCGTCTCGGTCGCCTTGAGGGAGCCGTTTGGAGGTTTTGGTGCTGTCTTTGTGTGTGGGGTTGTGCGGTCGTGTGCTTTTGTCTTGTCGGCCGCCTGCTGGGTGCATTATTGTGGGTCAATCCTGTGGTGCTTGGTGTCAGCTGCGCTTGGTGGGGGCGGGCCATGTTCGTCACTGAAGGATGCAATTGGCAAGCGCACGCACCGCGCTTGGCGCCGCCCCATTGCATTCCTGAGGCCGCACGGCACGTCCCCCCCCAGCACCGCTGGCCCATGCATTGCGGTGTGCCTCCCCCTTTGTTTCCGCCAGGTCGGTTGTGCGACTTTGTTCCTGGGTGTTCGGGGTTCTCCCCTGGCCTGACTTCAGTATGGTTCTTCGCACGGCCTGCAGGCCTGCTTTCCTGCTCCTTGCCTGCTTGCTGCTTGCCTGGTTGGCTTGCTGTGCATGCTGGCTGTCGCCTTCTTCGTTTCCCGTCCTTGTCCTTGTCCTTGCCCTGGCCGGGTTTTCTGAGGGTGCTGGGGGTCAGGCTCGTCTGTCCTGCTCGTGCCTGCTTCGGCAGCGGAGCCTCGCTTTGTAACCTTTCCGGTCCGAAAGCCTTCGCATAGCGCGCGTGCTGGCAACGTTTGTGAAAGCTTCCTGGCATGCTCACTCTCATTCGCCATTACCGAGCTCATGCGTTTGCTGATGATTGATTACAGAAGGCGCCATATGGCGCGGCGGTGACAGCCACCGACTCCTGGGAGGGGACAAACACACACCACCCAGGTCACTGCTGGGGGTGGGGGTGCCCTAATAAGCTGAGCAGCAAGCCGGGTCCAAGCCCGAAACATGCATAGGTCTTATGCGCAAGATGGTCCATGCATTGATGGGACAGGCAAGGGCAGTCATGCAAGAGCAAGGCTGCATGCAAAGCTGCAATGCACGTCGCCCAGTTGGGTACTGGGAAGACGCGTAGGTGGAGATGTGGATGCATGAGGAGCACAGTTGGGCCGACAGGCCAGGCGCGTGCATTTGATGTCAAGGGCAACGGCCGAAATGCAGCTGGATAGACACGCCCCACGTGACAGGCAGTGGGTAGGCCGCCATGTATGCTGTGTGCACTATGCGTGCATGCATGCGAGGGTCTCGAGCGTCTCAAGCGCAGTAAAACAGCCTAGAGCAGCAGGATCCGTCCGCCTAGCTCTCTTCTGCCACAGCTAACCGACTCAGGCTCTTGTGATTGCATAATTGCGTCCTGAAATGCCGTGCTGTGTCAGTTGATAGTCAGGTGTCAGGCTCCCGCTGGCATGGCTGCCGAGCCGGGGAGCATTTGCTCACGTAGTTGACGGGGGTGGTGGGAGAGGAGCGGCATGGGTGCACATTTATGCATGCTGCATGCACGTCCTAAGTGACACTAATGGACATCAGGGGCGAGCTGCAACACCATCCTCCCCTCAATTTCGACCGCACGGATGAAGGGGTGGTCAGCTGGCAGCGCTCCTTGCTTGACCCATGCTGCTGGGGCGCGGGTGGCATGGAGGCTGACAAAAGCCTGCAGCTCCGACCTGAACTTCTGCTGCGCCTTGAGGCATGCCAGCTCCAACTGCTCAGGTGTAGTGCTCGCCCGCGCCGCCAGCGGGGGCTGAGCAGGGGGTGGAGGTGGTGCCGCAGTGGCAGCCTGTGGAGGCTGCTGCTGTGGTGGCGGCGGTGGCGCAGCGGCGGCTTGTGGGGGCTGCTGCTGCGGTGGCGCTGGTGACGCACGGGCGGCCTGCGCTGCCTCCTGTTGCTGCTGCCGTGGGGCCGCTGGTGGGGGCCGCTTCTGCGGCAGCCATATGCTGGTGAGCTACCGCCTGGCTGCATCCATCGCATTGAGCGCGGCCAGCCCCACCACCAGCCATACATGTTGATTGACCCCGGCTTGGGCTTTCAACAGCCACACCTCCCCTTGGGTGACTTGCTGGGCATTTGCGCCAAGGCACCGTTGTACCTCGTCCCGCACTGCCCGGGCGATGGTGCATTCCCAGAAGTGGTGCTGACGGCTGCATGCCCCGCGCTGCACAAGCATGCTGAAGCTGGGCCACCGCGTGCGTACCTGGCATCCCCAGGCATGGCGACACCAGCTGTGGCTAGCCTCCAGTACAGCACCTTGTGCTGATTCTCCCAGGCCAGCCGCCACACCTGCTTGAGGGTTGTGAAGACTGACGGCACGGTGTCCTGTTGCCTGCGCATGTTGCCTGCTTCTGCGGCAAAGCTGTGTATGCGCGGTCCACGGTACTGGCTGGCATGACACACCTGCATGGCTGTCGCCTGGCGGATGGAGATTGTGTGCAGGGCGCGCGGCTGATCCAGGTTGAAGTGTTCAAACCGCATGCAGCTGAGAATCTGCCGCTCCGCTTCCCATGTGCGGGGCTGCGTTGCCAGCGGGGGCTGCGGTGCAGATTTCCAGCACAGCGTGTCCACTGTGCCGGCAGCTGCTTGAACATGTGTTGCAGGTCGAATGTCTCGCCCATGTGGAGGCCACCAGCGGATGGGTTGGGCAAGTGTGGCAGGCGGCGGTCACCCACCTTCAGCTGCGGGCGCATCTGGAAGGTGACGGCATCCTGCACGGTCTGGACAGTGCAGTACTTGTGGAGGTTGGTGAACCGCGGCCGTGTCTCCCACGCGCCATCATCTGGTTGCCCCTGCGCCGGTGCCGCGAGCAACGGATTGGCGCATAACGGTGCATGTGCACATCAGGGCCCCAACTGCATGAGGCTGCGGTTCACCGTCGGCGGTAGCAAGTGCTGCAGGGCCGTCACTAGCCGGTAGGTGGCAGAGTTCGCCCCCGCTTCAACCGCTGAAGTCCTGACGGTCTTGTCAGGTGACAGCAGGTACACGGAGGTGGCGTCAGGTTTGATGGCAGTGATGAGCTCGCGTGCAACGCGTATCCATGGCGGCGGCGGCTCCTTGCACAGCGGTGCTGTGAGGAATGCCAGGGTCCAGCGGCATGACATGCGCGTATGTGGCGCACCAGGGACAGCACGCCAAGGCCGCCCTCTGTTGGATGGCCCTCAATGCCCTGCCGTGCCACACCTGCGTCCGTGTGAGTGTTGCCCTTGCGGTCAACCACTGCTGCAACCTCCTTCTGCAGCTTGTCCAGCATGCCTGCTGGCGGCAAGCCCATGAAATCTGCGCGGTACAGCAGCGTGTTGAGCGCGCAGCCGCCAACACCAAAAGCACGGCCAAATGCGCTGAGCGGCATGCGCGCCAGGCGCTGCAAGAAGGCTGAGGTGGACTGCATATGGGGCGCCCAGTACTGCTCCAGCTTCTCTGCCTCCCCCGCTTGGTTGGTCCTGCTGTTGGTGACCCTGATGCCCAATATCTGAGCTTCAGTCACCACGCTGAATGGCAGGTCAGCGGGGATTGGGGTGGCAGCCTGGACTTCAGCGATACGCATCACCTGGGTCTTAGGCTGATATTGAGATGTTGACCGGTTGCTGCTGCAAACACCTGCATGGCGCTGGCAAACGCTGGGGCGTCTTCCAGGGAGCTGAGTAGAGCAGTGCAGTCGTCTTGCGTACTGCGCAGCCGCCAGCTTCTGCGTGCTGTGCAGCGACGCCTGGATGCCCACACCATGCTTCTGCATCCATGCCAACAGTGCTTGGGCAATGAAGAGGTACAGGAGGGGTGAGAGCGGGCAGCCTGGCGTACGCCAGCATAAATGCAAGAGGAGAGCGGCGAATTGCGCCGAAATCCGGACATAGGCCTTTTCGTCAGGGCTTATTTTGCCCTAGGGGAGTGTCCCCTGCTTCATGAGGGTAGTTGCCGCCGTGAGCGGCATGGCTGCCCACAGCCTGGGCTTAGCCGCCGCGCCAGCCACATAGCCAGGATGGTGTTGTTGGAGCTTGCCGACTGCGTTGCTGACCGTTAGGCGATCTCGTGCTGCTTTGCCGCGCTCTTCCCTCACCCGTAAAGCAACACCTTGATCTGATGTACTTGTACACGAAGATCGGCAAGCAATAGCACTGCTGCTGTTGACCGCCCGCATTCATTCCGTGCAACCACCGGTCCAACTTCTCAGCGCATATACGTGCTTTGCTCCTACCATACCGCTACATACATTGCACTCGTGAGCTTGAGCAGGCTTTATCAGTCACGTGCTGCAGCAGTATATGCACTCAGTTGCCTGTCCGCAACGCATCAATGCATGTGCATTGGGTGTCGCATGTGCATGGCAGCCCTATGGGGGAGAAAATAAACAGTGGGACGGGACAGGTTAGCTTCAGCAGCATGGATTGTGGGTCCAGGTGGCTGCTGCTGCTGCTGCTGCTGCTGCTGCTGCTGCTGGCTGCGGGTTTTTGGGAGTTCCATGCGTGTCCAATGCGTGTCGGGTGTCCTACAACCCTGCCTTGTGCGCTTTTGCCACAGTGCCATGCATGCCTCCATAGCCTGTTTTCAGCATCTGATACCGCCCAACGACCATGGTCAACAGAGTGATGGTCAGAGACAGGCGGACAGAGATTGCATCACCCAGTACCAGTGTAATCATCGGAGCCATAAACCTCAGTGGCGTTGCTTGCCCGGGAAAATGCCACTGTATATGTACCATGGGATGGCCCGCTACCGCATACGGTACACACATGCGGCAACACAAGGCTTGCTCAATGCTCAGTGAACTGTTCCTGTCATGCACTGCAGCCAAAACATCCAAACGTGAGCCAGCAGGCCGCCGGGACCAGTCAATAATCGACAGGAGGAGCATTCCAGAACAACAGACAACCTGCGGTGATTGCCTAATCACAGGTGGTGGTGACAAGCACGCCCACTTCAGGCCAGCCATGACTGACCTGCTACGCCCAGTGGTTCAGGAGTGAATGCATCAGTGCTGAATTTGGAATGAAGTGGTTTGGGCCTAATCCCAATAAGCGCAGCAATGAGCGGCGTCACCACAAGCAGCTTTGCACGCATGGGCCAACTGGTGATTGGTGAACACAGGACACTTCAGGACATTTCATCAGTGGTTACACAGTGTAAGCTTGAATGTGTTAGGTGATCATAACCACGCCATACAACAGGGCCCCAGCACCTCAGCCCAGCACACCGGCAGCGGTCCGGCCTGGGTTAGGTAATCACTAATCAGTCAACCAGTCACTCAGGTGGTGTAAGCAGGGTACATGCCTGTGTGTGTGCATGTGCAGCTCCTGCAACGGCGCCGGCCCAACACGCGTGACATCCCCTGCGCCTAGCGTCAGCACCATCATGTGCACGTGCACGCATGCGCCCTGGGCCCCCGAATCATGCACCTGCTGCTGCGGTGGGGCCGGTGGGCTTGATGGTTCAGCGTTGACGTCGTACTACGCTGCTGGTGTGCGTCCCGCTGGTGGTGGTGCGCCACCATGGTGGCGGCTTTGCGGTGGCGATGGTGGCGCAGGCACCCGCAGCTCTCTGCACCACGCCGTGAGCGCATGCACCGTGCCTGGCAGCAGAGGGCCAGCGGACATGTGAGCGCTGCAGCCTGCCCTGCGCAGCAGAGTGACCAGGCGCTGCGCAGGGCATGGCTGGCGGCGGTGGCGGTGGCGGCGGTGGTGGTGGTGGTGGTGGTGGTGGTGGTGGACAAGCATGGGCGCCCATGTGCCCAACAAAGACTGTCCTGCAGTACCGTGATGGGTGGTGCCAGCTGCAGCCCCGTCATCCTCAATGTGTGCACCAGCTGGGCCAGGCTGGGACTGTGACTGATGGTCGCGGCTGCCCTCATGGCCCACCGCTACCTGCTGGCGGGCATGCGCAGCCTGCTGGGCTTCCTGCGCACCGTACACCTCCGTCACCAGCACGCGGTCAGCGCCACTCAGCGCGGCGGCAAACTCGTGCAGGAAGCGCTGGGCGCGCGAGTAGGTGTGCGGCTGGAACACCACCCACACCTCCTGGCGCTGCTGCTGTCCAGCCGCTGCAGTGGTGGCGCCTGCTAACACCTACCGCTAACACCGCGTGTATGCGTGCTTGCAGGCGGCTCGTCAGCGCATGGCCAGCACGCATACATGCGGTCTTAGCGGTGTGAGACATGCCTGGTACAAAAGTACAGATGGCTGGTCGCAGGTGCGAAATGCATGTCCAAAGCCAGGCCCACAACATGCTGTCTGCTTGTCTTGGGTGTGTTCTGTGGTGCCAACACTGGCAGCAGGCAGTGTTACGGCTGATGAATGAAGCATACGGAAGGCATGTCAGGAACAAGGCAGGTTAGGGCCGATGGTCGTGGAGATTGATATTTACTAACGGTATATGTGTTCTTCCCGGCCCCGACACACGCAAGCATGCAGCGATGTCACTATGTGGCATTGTGACCCCTGCCCTCTCTCCACTTTCTTACCCCCTGCCCCCTAACACCAGACGCAACAGCTGCCATGGCACTGTTCAGGCCACGTCCCAGGCGCAAGCAGCTCAGGCGGCCTCAAGAGGACACGAAAGGCAAGCTGGGGGCCGCACCCGCAACACACGAGCTCAAACATAACGAGGCCTGAGGCGAGAGGCAAGAGAATGCAAACAGGAGACCTGGTTGCGGCACCTGTACCAGGCAGCACAGGCAGGTAAAGAGTTGCAGGCCATTTACCAGCAGCTAAAGAAGCGCTTGCAGGTGTTGCTGATGAATAGCGCGGGACGCCACATCCGCTGTGGTATCAAGCAGCGGACCCACCACCTTCGCACACTCATGGAGTACGGCGACCACAAGAGCAGGGCCGGAGCAGCCTGCCACAAGGAGGTAGGGGGATGCGTCTGGGTGCAGCCGGTGTATGTGCACTGGGGATTGCCTGCTGGCGGGGCGTGTTACCGCTAGCATCAGCAGCCCGGTCTGTGACGCGTGCGCATTCAAGCGCATGGAGGCGAGGGCCATGCGGCCCGACGCATGGCTAGCAAGCCACGCAGGGGATACGCCATCAGGCATGGCTAGAGACGGCCACATAATCTACCGCAACGCCAATCACAAGTGCGTGACATTGCTGCTGGAGGGGGCGGAGATAGATGCTCTTAGAACGTTTCTGGATCGCCATCGCGGCGTTTTGACGTTCGCCAGTGCCTTGAGACCAACCCACAGGTACATGCTGTCAACTAGCGTGCATGCACCCTTCCGCAGACTGACAGATGGGCTGATGGCAGCACCTACCTGAGCTCAGCTGACTGCTTTCACAACGCGTTTGGTGCAGTGGACAGTCGCCTATGCAATGCAGCGGCACAATAGCAACGACACGGTACACATACATGCATGGGGGATGTGTAAGGTGCAACCAACATCCCTGCTGGGCTGGCCAGTTGATGACAGCGCGATGGGGAAATGCGGTGGCAATCACAGGGCCTGTACTCTGCCCGGACATCTGAATCATTGGCCAAAACCGGGTGTACAGCACATGACGCCTAAAGCGGAACGAGCGGCGCATGGGCAGCAGCTGACGGCCACACTTACACCGTCGCAACGTCATGCGTGCATACAAGCCTCTCCACGCAACGACGGTACCATAAGTGAAGGCAGAATGTGTAGCACATGACGCGTGTGTGTGTATTGCAGCGGACTTTGGATAGCTTTAGCAGGTAGGAGCACTTGCTATCACGTGGCGAATTATTGTTTGTATTTCATGGTTAACGCGCCAGCGATGGGGTGACACCCGGCAGGAGTGCCGGTAGGGTTTGGGTAAACCCTAGGTAGATAGTTGCTGGCTGGTGGACGGATTCGTGCATCCTCCAACATCCAGGTAAGGTGCTGCATGGGTCTGGGCTCTGTTACGCACACATGCCCTGGTGGTGGGCTGACGAGATAGCTTCCGTGCCACCGCCTTGTCCTGTATGGTATCCCCAACAGACGATCGGTGATTGCTGATCAGTGCCTGCGACAAGCTCCGAGTGAAAATCACAACACCACAGGGGTGCTGCATGTAGCTGCATGGATGCGTAGCACGCAGGCCTACATCATTGTGCGTCGCAATGGGGTGACTTAGTGCTCGCCATGCTGGCTCAGCGACTGCCCAACAAGGCAACAGGCACCCCCTTGGGCATCAGATCACAGGCTGATGCGTACAACGTGAATCGACAGGGCAGCAGAGCTCAAAAATGCGCGGTGGTTGGGGAAAGTGCAGCAGCTGTGCCATGCTGAGGCCGCTCACAGGTGACCACGGACATACGGTCTGCCCTTGTATATATAATGTATACATGCGCCACTGTGACAACAACACTTGAGTGCGTGTGCATCCTGTGTGGAGGGAGGGGAGGGGCATACCCCCTCTCGCTGTCATTGTCGTTGTCTTGCTTGTCTGGCAAATGCATCACGAGCTTTGCAGGCAACACAGCCTTAGACAGGACATCACGGTGTTTTGGTTGCAAGCCAATTGCATGCCCACTGGCCAGTTGATGATTTCGACAGGCTGAGAGCACCACATACAAACATGTATGCATCTTGCACGCTGGAGGTCCATGATGGAGATTCGATACAACTACATGCACACGCTGTCAGCACCATCAACCCCAGCTTGCAGGCGCCATTGCTGGTGTCAGCCTTGGTGGTGGGTGCGTGCACATGCCACCACAGGCGCTGCGCATTTCCTGTGTGGCCTACTGCCAGTGCGCTAGACCGTTAAGGGTTGTATGTGGCAGAGTGGGCAACAACAGCAACATTCGCAATGCCGGTACTGCAAACACTACCGCACTGTAGAGCACCGAGCCATCTGCACCAAGACAGAGGGGGCGCGCGTTGCGTTTGGAAGGCGATAAGTGTGCCGAAAGGTGTGCTAGTGTGAATCATGATGTCTGAAGGCTCTGGCTGCTGCCGATGCAAATGGTGAAATGGGCACACCATCCTTGGGGGGCACGTGCTAAGCCAGGTCGCGGTATGCTGCCATTACACATGGCCTACCCAACCGCCTGTCAAGCTGCTTGCCTGGCCACCACGCCGTCTATCTGCCTGCAAACCGCACGCACGCACGCTACCACCAAATACGCATGCACATTGCACGTCCCCAAGGGAACCAAATCATTTGAAACACACGCCAACACGCTGCCTTGCTTATCCCCTGATAGACCACTGCCAGCCTGCCCGCACGCATACACACAGCGCTGACCTCCACCAAACCACCCCTCGGACTTGGAGGCCCAACACCAGATTACACGCCGAACTGCAGGTGAGCGCTGACACCACAGCGCCCGCCCCCACACCCCTCCCGCAATGACGCGTCCTGAGCACGCCGCGCGGCGCGTGGCGCACAACAGCCCTCAGCTGCGTATCGGCACCCATAATGCCAACGGCATGATGGGATCAGCTGGGCTGCCAGCAGGCCTAGTGTGTAGGGCCAGCCCACTCAGTGACCACTGGCGAGCACTGGACCTTGACGTTGTGCTCGTAACGTAGACACATGCAGCAAGTGGTGACACGGCTCGCATAGAGGGCATACTCAGGCAGCTCTTGAAGCAGCAGCGTACAGATACGTGGCATGTGAATTGGGGTCTCAGTAACGCGTCGGTGTCCAGGGGAGCAGCACTCCTCGTGTGTCATCAATTAATTGACTCATCCCAGCTGGTGATCCAGCAGCGGTACACTGCGCCCAATGAGCCGCCCCTTGCAGGCAGCAAGACGGTGCTGACGTAGGCGGAAGTTAGCAACCGTATCCTCGCCCTGTATGTGCTGTGGGGCGCACACAAAATATCCAGCTGGTATGCGTGTACATGCCAAATGACTCACCGCCGCAGAGAATTTTGATTCAAGGATGCTTACATGAGCTGCACAGCATGGCGATAGAGGATGAATGTATCCCAATCTGGGGTGGGAACTGGAACTTTGTGGAGCAGCAATGCCTTGACCAGCGGGTTCCAGCCGCGGCGCCAGCAGCCACCACCAACTCCCACTCTCCATCACCCACCTGCTGCCGCAATCCCCCGCCCACAAGCCTGACCCGCACCTCCCACTCCCCTCACCACCACTACCTGCTCTCCCGCATAGCATCCATCCCCCCCTTCCACCACAACTTCCTCCTCCAACGCCGCCGCCGCCGCCGCCACAGCAGCTGTAGCAGGGTAGCTACATATA
>BDDA01001416.1:0-20682 GCA_001662385.1 Chlamydomonas asymmetrica | reverse complement strand
CCTTGATGTTGGTCGGTCAATGATGTTCAAGCAGTGACTATAGTCAGTGTATGTTAATAGTCACCTCATGACCATTCCTTACCAGGAGACCTTGTTGCAAACAAACAAACAATGCGTCTTCGTCAAGCCATCAGTTCAAACGGAAGGCGTAAGGTTGTATACTCCGCACCTCGCACGCTGCCGTCACTAGCACTACGCAGGTCTTGAGTGCAGCAGGACACTAAGACAGTCTCAACAAACAAACTTTTGTAGAGTACTACTGAGGGACATTACTACGTCGCGCACATAGCCCAGCGGACTGTGCCAGCGCCCCAGCACCTGCGATACGGCCCTGCCGGCGTCGGCAAGCAGTCAAGGAGCGCAGGTCAAGCTCAGGCATTGGAAGCAATTGCGCTCTTCTGAAATCACTATGTCGGAGCCAACGCATCCAGGCAAGTGCAGTCGGGAATGTGCTGTGACAATGCCGCCTGCTGGAAGCGTAACCAATTTTGCGCTTGGTCTTCAGGTTATCAAAGAGTTGCCTTTGGTAAAGAAATGGTCAAGTGCCGACCCACTAAGGTTATCTGCGCGTCCTTGCAGGGCACGCTGAAGAAGCGCTGGTGCGCAGCACCTCACCGCAGCCTTCTGCTGCACAGCTCAGCGAAACGTTTTCGAGCGAAGATGCACCACCCGCCCAGGAATCCCACCCTGGCATCCAGGGCCCAGGCCAAAGCATCGAAGTCGGCAGTCAACCGAAACCTCTGCTTGTGCCTCTATGCGGCCCAGTCAACAGCATCGACCTGGCATGCGCGCAGCTTGTGTTCGCGTCTTGCGCCACTACTTTTCCCAGCCCAGTGCTGTTGGCGACGATGGTGCTCGGCATAGACGACGCCGACTTTCCTGAGTTTTTGCAGGTGTGCAAGTCCACCCGCAACACCACTTCCTGTGCACGCGTTGCTCTCCCCCTAGCGCCTCCTGATTGGCTGACTGGCATCATCGCCCCCCGGCCCCCCTGGCTGGCGACTGCATCCAGATATTTCCGCGCTGGCTTTTGTGCCCTGGGGGGAAGAGGCAAATGGGCTCATTGTGCCGCCTGGGGTTGCTCCTAGCAGGGATGCTATGTCTTGGTTTGCCTTACATGTGGTGTGACTGTTGCTGCTGGGCTGCTACACGGCTGCAATTGCCATCATCACACACGAGTTCACGTGTGTGACTAATGCCTTCCTGGTTGGGTTTTTGGCTCCCTGCAGCTGACCTCTCTCTAATGTTGCGCTGCTGTGCCCTCGTACGTGCTCTCAGAATATGGCTGAGGCAGGCTGCAGCTGTGTGGACTTGCTAGCCGCATACCTCACCAACCTGCGTGTGATGACCGAGGACGCCATAGCGGCCGCTGAGGAGGCAGAGGCAGTGGCAGCTGCTGAAGCAGCAGCGGACTCCGATTCTTCCGCCACTGAGGCCCAGTCCATTGCAGCAGCCCTGCTCCCAGGCGCCAACACGTGCCCCTCGCACGGATGCGTCGTGACACCCGTCTCGCCCTCACTCATCCCTGCACGCTACTTGGCAACCCTTGACAGCGTTGCAAGCAAGGCCCGTGATCTTTTCGCTGAGCTGGCCCTGGCTCGCGCGACGGTAAAGCCCAAGAAGGCGCCTCGTAGCAGCAAGAGCTCGCAGCAACGGAAGGTGGCCATGACCATGGAAGCCTGGGACAGTGATGACGCACCTGCTCTGGACGGCACCTGGGCCTGTGGCCCGGACAGTGGCCCCGATGCCGCCAGCCATGATGGCAACGGCTCTGCCTCCTCCGATTCACTCGCGGACGCTTCGTCCCCGCTCCACGATGGCGCCGAGGAAGCCGCGTCTGAGGATGCCGCGTCCGAGTCCGCCGATGCTGCAGGGCTCAGCATCCGCAGGTCTTCCAAGCAGCAGCTGCAGCACGACGACAGCAGCAGCCCTCGGCCTGCAGCGGTGCACAGGGACGACAGCGGGTCGTGCGGCTCGATGTCGTCCTGCAGCAGCACCGCTGACAGCATGGGCTCCCAGACCAACAGCAGGTCCAACCACAGGTTCGGCCTCAGCCTGCAGCGCACTGGCAGCAGCTGCACGTACGAGGAGGAGGAGGCAAGGCTGCTGATGGCGTGGTCCGGCGTCGGCGGCGCTGACCAAGCTCAGGCGGTGAGCGGGCGTACCGGTGGCCTTACCAGCCGCGCCTGCAGCATGCCGCCGTCACCCCCACACGCGCCGGCAGCAGCTGCGTTCAGCGGCAATACCAGCAGCTCCAACGGCAGCACCGGGCCGTGCTCCCCTGCGATGCATAAGGTGACGGCCGGCCAAGCGGCCACGGCGGGCAGCGGCTCGCCGGGAAAGGAGGGCCAGGCGCCGCACGCCGCGCTTCTGCAGGGCGCCTGCAACGGTGTCGCTGCCCAGGCCGGACGCGCGAGGGCATCCAAGCGTTCGTCGCAGCTCAGCTTGGATTCCTCGTCGAGCGCTGCTGCGCCTGCCAGCGCCTGCGATGCGACCAAGCCCGTAGCTGGCTGGACTGGCAGCACGGTGCGCGCACAGGCTGTGGCCTCGGCGCGTGTCGGCGGCGCAGCTGGCGGCGGTGCGTCGGCGCTGGCAGCAGCGGGCGCCGCCATGCAGGCGCTGAGGCCGGGCGCCGGCCCTGGACCTGCCGCAGCAAGCAGCAACGCCCGCAGCGCCAACACCCACGGTTTCAACAACGGCAACGCCAGCGCGGGCCGCCAGACGGCGTCTGGATCGCAGCCGTTGGGCGGCAGTGCGCACAAGGCGCACCACGGCAGCGCCCGGCTGGGCTCCCGCCCGCTCGGCCAGCAGCACCTGAACCAGAGCCAGAACCAGCTGGGCAGCTTCGGGTCCATGCCGAATGTGTCGGCGTCCACCGGACGGCTGGATTCGCCCCGGGCAGCGGCCAGCGCTGAGGAGCAGCTGCAGAGCATGTTCGGGCTGTCCCCGCAGCAGATGCTGCAGCAGCAGTTCCTCACGCAGCAGGCGCTCGCTGCTGCCGCCGCACGCTCCTCCGCCGTCGCAGCGCTGGGCGTCAACCCCGCCGCCGCCTCCACCGGCAGCAGCCCCGACACCGCCTCGATGCAGTTCCTCGCGCAGCAGTACGTGCGCGAGCTGGAGCAGCAGCAGGCGGCGCAGGCGCAGGCGCAGCAGGTGCTGGCCGGCGCCGCTGCCGGCCTGCTGCCGCAGCTGCTGCAGCTCAACCAGCTCAATCAGCTGGCTGGCCTGCCCGGCCTCAGCGGCGGCCACCACCACCACCACCACCAGTGCCAGCCCGACACCCTCGCAGCCGCACACGGGCTCCAGGAGTCTGCATCCGCCGCCCAGCTGAAGCTCATGAGGCAGCAGCCAACGGACATGAGCGCGTATTTGGGCCCCGCCGCGCCGCCGATGGGCGCCGGAGCGCCCGGCGGCGGGTGGTTCAACGCCGGCATGGGCATGGGCATGCAGGGCCTCATGGGCGACATGATGAGCGGCGGCATGGCGGCCACGTGTGGTCTCCAGGAGGCCTCGGGCGCGCCCTCGCACGCGTGGGGGCCACCCGCGACGCCGGTGCCGCCCGCCGGCGGCCGCAGCGCGTCGCCGCTGGAGGTTGAGATGGAGCATGCCCGCGTGCGGGCCCTGTTCATGAGCTCCCCGCGTTTCTAAGCAGGCGCTGTTCCGGCGTGGCGTTGTTTGATCGCGCGCCTTTTGGCGGCGCTATGGGTTTGTAAGGGCAAGGCCCGTGCTGGTGAGGACACAAGTGTGTGGTTACGGGACGTGTTGGTGGCGGATCATATGAGAAGCTGCGGCCTCCTGCACATGTCCGTCGAGGGACTACATTGCATTTTGAAGCACATTTGGGCACCATGCACCTGGGAATCAATAATGCATGGCGGCATTTCTGCATGGTGCGGTCTGGGTCGTGATGAAGGCGGATTTGGCTGCGGCGTGCACACTTGTGCAGTGCAGCAGCATTTAGCATGCATCGCCATTTTGCAGTTCCTTGGGCGATCTCCTTTATGGTTATGGCGGTGCCCTGCACGTACTTGTAAGCGGCGTGGCAGTGGCCTAAAACGCGCACGTATGTTTTCTCGGCAAGCGCATGATCATTCTTTGTGAGCTAGCGAGTAGAGTGATAAGCTTGTCCCCCCCCCCTTTGCCCTCCAAACGCTGCCTACGGATCTGAGTGCGAGACACCACGTAGCGCGCAGCCGGCGCATGCCATATCCTGCACACCAGGCGACCAGGGACGCCGGATTTGGCGAGTCTCGGTCATTGCACGCAATGCCCCGAGGCAACGCCGAGTGTGGTCCCATTTCCTTCATTGTTTGAGGGAGCGCTAATCTGTTTGGGCCAACGCTTGAAGTTCAGGCTGGCCTGTCACTGCTTGCGAGGCGAGTCGATGTGCGAAGCGGTGTGAGATGCTTGTGAGATGTGAGACAGCGCGTGTGCTGGAGGATCATGATGCACTGCGTTGGTGTGCACAGTTGACAGTGAGCTGACGGGTTGCCTAATGTGATGCTGGCGGAGCCGTCTGCTGTCCTCCGCTGCCATTGCAGCAGGGCAGCGTGCGCTGCTGTGGCCTGGCTATGGCAGACAAGCCATGCGCGGTGTGGCGTTGCGTGCCGTTACTTGCCGGCGTTGACCAGGGCGGCATTCCCAGCCGCCCGCTATGTATTACTTGCTGCGCCATTCGCTCCGGTACTGGTTGCCAGAGCACTAGTTTTCCCATGGGGCATCCATGTGCATGCATGCGATGGCCCAGCAATAATATGTAGCCTTAGTCGACCCCGCTTTGAGCGCCTGCTCCTGGCACCGGCACCCGCTGTTTCCTGCTCGTGCACCTGTCAGCCGCAGCATGGTCCGCTTCATAGCGGTCGGCTTGCCCTGCCAGCCCTGCCGGCACCCTTTGCTCTCTTTCGAGTTTGTTTCCGCCGCAGCACACTAGGTGCGCCCCCAGCGCCTGAGCTGTTCACCACACCCCACCCTGAAGCGGTACGTACTGGCATAGCCCATCCCCTTAGGACCGTCGCGCCCCCCATGGGGGGAGTGCGTACCCCTGTGGCCTACGGCGATGCCCATCTGAGAAGATCATTCAAGGACTGTGTGTTTGTGCGTCCAGGTGCACTGTGCAGACTAATGATGGGGATATGCACTCTGATGGCGGGGCATAGCGATGCTGGTCTTGAGGCAGGCCCTTAGCGCTCAGGAGTGTGTGGTGTTGCCCCAAGCGCAGAGGGAGCGCTGTGTTACAACAGCCGCAGCCACGTGATTTTGTGTTGAGGCGCATCCTTGGTGTCCCCTACCCATCGCGTTGGCTCGTGGTCGAGCGTGTGTTGGGTACGAACAAACAATATGTCTTTGCCTCAATTCCCGCTGACAGTCCATGTTGCATGCTCTGGTTCGTGCTTCGGACACGTTACATGAACTAGCCGAGGTTGAAGCTGGGCCGTGAACGCACTCCCTGGCCTACGCAGTAGCATACAGCTTCTTCCGTGGGTGATACGCTTGCCCTTAGCGTCGACTGTGATGTGAGATCGGGAGCGACATCTGCAGCCCGATGGTTCTTTTGGGTGATTCTGTACTCAGGCTTTGGGTGCAATTCCATGCCCCTGAACTGTGTGAACCCATAGTAGAAGATATGTCTCTGCCCCTTTTGACCCTTTTCATACACGCATGCACACGCTGCAAGCCTCACAGAGTACGCATGCGCTTTTGCACGAACATGTGCGTTGCCCATGCCCATGCGCATGTGTGCTTACGGCGTGTGCGTGTGTGCGTCACCACCGTGTACCACTGGAGACCATCCCGCCGTTGCAGCCGCTGCCGCGCCTTTCGTTCTGAATTGCGAACGGAGGCCCGGTCCGGAGTGCCTTACTCGCCGGCCGCTGCGCTGACGCTTGAGGTGTGCTTTTTCCCGAATGGCGGGCGGGCGAGCCTTCCAGGCCTTTGCGGTTGCCCGCCACAGCTCCTCCAGGGCTCGTCTGCTGCCAGTCACGTGCGCGCACCTTGACCCTCGGCAGCACCCCTGCGCATTTTATCCCTTGCATTCGCGCAACCATTTCATGTCGCCCTCTCACTCATGCATAGCACTGCTCAGCATTGCCCCCAAACCAGCAATGCGCGAGTCAACGTGCCTAAATCGATGCCTCTCGAGGAGGCATTGGTGTGATGGTATTATGTGCAGTGTTAGTACACATTCGTGTGCTTGTTGCGTGTGATAAGCGCCTGCCAGAGGCTGGAAGAGGCATAACCGCGGTGGCAACAGCCCCACAGGTTCTTTGTTGCTTCTGCCAGTTTGCCGGGTGTCCAGCCCCGACTGTCCTGCTCGTTTGTGCGCGGCACTGCGTCATGTTGTTGGCAGTGGGAGTTACAGATGTTGCCAACTGCTGCTGATGAGCTGCCGCGTGCTGACATGCGGAGAAGAGTGGGAACAGTTTTGGCTTGATCCCTGAGCATTGTGTGCTGGTGCGGTTGACTGCTGCTTGCATCTTGGTGGTTGGCCAACCACATGGTTGAGGGAGGGTATCAAGCACTGGCTCACATACCATGGCATAGCGATGTGGATGCAACTTTTGTTTGCGGCATGCTGCGCTGTCATACGCTCATCCCTCGCCGCACAACGGATGTCGGCAGCGAGGCGAGAGACACAATGACAGGGGCAATTCCAGCTTGTTTTGCAGGTGTGCCTACGATGAACAGGCGTTGGGCCTCGCGCAAGTGCACCATCAGGCTGGGAGAGTGTGGCATGCGTGTGTCGTGCAACGCGCCGCGACTTGAGTGTGTGTGCGGACGTTTTGCCTGTGGGGCTTGCATTGTTCCTGCCTCGTTCCAACCGGCGACCGCATGCCGGGATTTTGCTTCGTACCCTTCTTGGATGCATCGTTGCAACCTCGCCCCGCCCCTCCCCCTGTCCCTGCCCCACACCCCCCTCTTACTTCCCCACCCAGAGCTTTTCCCACCGTTTTTGGACGCTCAAGAATGCATCTGGGTGTGATCAAGCCCGAATCCTCTGATCAGAAGGGCTGATAGCTTTGCGGTACATGCAGTGCTACTTGATGCCTGCCCTAAGTGATGCACTTGGCCATTTCTCGGTTGGGGGTGTCCCTTTGGCCATGCAAGGACTGCTGTACACAGGACACTGGTGGCATCATTTCCATTATACACAGCATGCAACGCCAGGCATCCACTTATGGCTGGCCACTGTGACTTATCTCGGTGCATTATTCGGCGCCCCCAAAGCGATTAACACCTGGCCACATATCAATGTGAAGCTCCGAAACGTCACCATCCCCCCCCCATCCACACGCAACACATCACCACGTTTTTACATGCCCATCTACATGATCCTTGTCATTACTGATTGTCCACACAGTTAGCCAGTATCTTGAGCCCTTCCAGCCTTCAGCGCACCAGCGCCATGGAAAGGTTTGAACCCAAAGCGTGGTACTCGATTTGAGTGCGATGTGTCAACTGTGTGCGAGTGTGTCCGTTTCACTGATGCAGCGGGTCGTTGTGTTTATGTCATTTCCTAGAGCCTGTTGCTTTGCTTTCAGTGTGTGCGTAGCAGTGGGGAACGATCATCCTCCTGTGGTGTTTAGTAGTAAGCAAATCCTGCACTGCCCCTTGCAGAGCACGCAGCTGGGCAATCTGGCCACTCGGTTTGCTAGTCGTCAGTTCACAGGATGCTCTGAAGCTTTGCGCTGTGAGTTCTTGTTGTCCAGCGAAATCAGAGCCGCTGTGCGTGAGTGTATGTGTGCGCGTTTTCGGTACGATTCTGCTCTCACCTTGCCCCTCGAACCCACGCACGCCGCCCAGCTGCCTTTCTGCTGGTGCATGTGGTGGGCTCCTGTGCTGTGTGTGAGCTCCGGCGTCGTGTTGTGGCCGCGCCCCCACTCCGTTGTTGCTGTATGGTGCGCTCGCATCTGATTGCATGTGAGCAGCTGCGTCGACCACTTGAGGCGGAGGATGAACCCACTTCGTGTTGAAGTGACGGATGCGCTGTGTGACGCGGTGTGGTGAGGTGTCCGTTCAGGCGTGTGCGCTATGTAGGCCAATGTGTCGGCGGTGATGTTGATGAGCGAGGTGGTAGTGCGTAGTGCAGTCATGCTGCGGCTTGCGCATGCCAGCAGCCCTGCGCAATACCGCATTCATCAGAGAGCCTTGTGCAACCGCGTTGTGACACCTACTGGCATCCCACACCGCAGTGGCTTGTTGATTTGTGTGTGTGTACAAACGCTCTGTTGCGAAAGCAATCTTTATCTCGTCAGTAGGTATGTCTTCTCTCGCCCCCCAGAACTTGAGGTGCCGAGTGTTGGTGTTTTGCGCCACGTTTGCGCTTGCCCTGAAAGCAGCTGTGCCTGTCCTCTTTTGTTGGAATGTGTGACAGCGCCGACCAGCTGCGGTTCAATCAAAAGTTTTTATCGCGGCTTGCGGCGGCGCGCCCTGGCGCAAGGTTAAAGCCATGGTGACCCACCCCGTGTCCACAGTGCTGGAGAGTTCTTCACTGTGATGTGGAGCAGGCCGTTGCTAAGGTCAGCGTGTTTCGTGTGCTGTGCGCGTGCGTATGTCCTTGCTTGTTCCAGCCAGTACCTACAGTGCAAGTGTGCCTCTTGCCTTTACATAATCACCCGGAGCATCAATTGCGTTGCAGATGCGAAGGCTGCTCCGTGTGCAGTGGCGAGACGCGATGGGGTGTAAAGTGTGTGCATGCCAGGGCCGCCCCGGCCGAGCAATTTCGGCATGGCTGCTTCGCGGGATGCGCCAGCTTCACCCAACGCTCGTGGCATGCGCAACCCGTACTGCCATGGCAGCTGCATTCCGTGGGTGTTGACTGTGCTAGCGCTGTTTTGTACTGGATGTGGTTGTCAGCGTTCGTGGCTGCGCTGAACGCCTGTCCCTCGGTCACCATCAATAACCACGGCAACATGAGTTTGTGGTCAAGCGAGCACTGTCGTGTGCACTGTGAGGGTTTGGTGAGGATGCAACTGTTTCATCAATCTGCTTTCTGTCCGTGTTGTGGTTTTTGGTGCTTCCGTTTGAGAACACAGCACGCCCTGTGATCGCCACGTTTTGTGCTTTGGCTTGCTCGTTCCATTTAATTGCCCTTCATGCTCACGAAAGTTGTGTAAACATTGCACCGCTCTGCGCCTTGTTCCTGGGTGCGATGAAGGATGCTTCAGCCCTGTTGTGTGGGAGAGAGATGTTACATGGGGAGTTATAGCCTGTGGCTCAGCCCCACATCCAGCAAGCCACCAGAGTTGTGCTTCAACCGTGACATACTGATTGCTGGCTGGCGAGTATGCATCGGGCAGCACTGCGCAAGTCAGTGATGCATTGGCAGGCAGCGTCAGCTGAGGGAGCAGCTCAGGGGGTGACGCTGCGTGCTGCAGGTATCATGCATTCATGCTCTTGGGGTGCCTGCAGGGCACAGACAGCACACCCAGTACCCTCGAGAAATCTATGTGTGCGTAGATGATGCAAGCAAGCAAGCCCGCATGCGATGCAAGCAACACATTACATACATGGCCTCACACTTGATGTTGTCGACTGTCAACACAGGCGGCCATACTGCGCATCGCCCCACGCCGCATGCCCAGGGTACCCCAGCGCGTATGGCCACACGCTGCGACATGCACGTTGCCGACATACGCACACGGTGCTGCACATGCTGCGCACAACCCAAGGCAGCTGGCGTCTGGCCACATAGGTTTAGATCGTTCTAAAAAACATCCGTCAACTGCCAAGAGGGTCTTGACGGGCGCCCCCAGCGTGACCCACGTGGAGGCGCATCGGCAGGCAACCTGCCGCCATGATGAACCGGCGGCCAAGGCTCTGCCCAAACCAGCGGCAAGCATTTACACGTCCCCCCCCCCTCCCCCACCATCACCACTACCTGGCCCGGCACCAAGGGGTGTCAGGTGAGGGGATCAATGGATGACCCCAAAGTGCTGAGTAAGAGCATGCTAAGAGTAAGCGCATCTGGGCTGGGGGCCTGTGCCAGCTTCACAGAGTGTTCTGGCGGTGGCAGCGGTGCAGCGTCTGTTCTCATCGACGCATGCACACCGTGCCGTGGTGCACTCACTGCCCATGTGTACACTATACACTTGGGGGCCACGGCTGTGCGCGCCCGCCAGCAAAGCGCTGCCCAGCGAGCGCGCGTGTACGGCTTGGACCATGATGGCATGGCACGCTGCCACCGCTGGCGCTGCCGCCGCCGCTGCTGCATGAGCTACTAGGCCTCCAGCTGGCGGGTCCAGTCGAACGGGTCCCACTGGTTCTCAAACTCGCGCACCCACTGCTGCTGCGTCGCCATGCTCTCCACCTGCGAACCGTACACACCACCATACACAGCAAGCCAGAAACTCGGTGCCAGCGCTGGACCCGCATGAAGTGTCAGCTTTGGCTGTGTTTCTTGATCCGGTTGTTGATCCGCCCACAAGGGATTCTGATCGTCCTGGCCTGCCAACCTGCTGCATGCCGCAGGTGTTGACGTATCACTGCACGCGTGATGCAAGGCCTTGAGCCCGCCTGCCCCCCGTGGCACAACGCGCCCACCGCAACACCGCAACTCACTTTACAACCCCTCCTGGAGGGCTGCCTGGAGGGCCCATTGCACCATGTCACGAAATTCTGTGCCCAGTGCTCTGATCTCCATGCTCCCCCCTGGTGCACACACGTCATGCACCGCTGCATGCGTCCCTTCCCCAGAATGATCGAGCCTCATCCGCTGCCCCAACCCACCTTGGCGCGCTGGTGCGTCAGCTCCGGTGCCAGCTGCAGCAGCCCCACTATCACCTGAGCATGCGATTGCCACACAGTCATGCAGAAAGTAGCACATGGGTGGCAGTGAAGTGCGATAACATGATAAATGCCGTCCCGTGCCAGAGACCGGCATGGGTCAGGCCAGCGGGCTTGGCAGGGGTAAGGTGGTGGTGACGGCGTCAACGCACTCACACGTGAACACACGGAAGTGCTGTTGGGGGCGCGTCAAAGTACCATAAATCCACCATGTTCCGCGCAGTGCCAGCATCACCGTCCCCCTCCGCTGCTCCACAAACACAGACCTGAGGACACAGCGTTGGCTGCGCTCATATGCACAAGCGGTGCCCCGCACAAGCGTGTACTGCTGACTGGCAGCGCACGTAGCCTCCTCGCACCTGGCGGCCGAAGTTGGGGTCGAACTGGGACTCGTCGTCGATGACGTGCACGTAGCCCGCACCGTACCCAAACTGGACGTAGAAGTAGGGGAAGTTAGGCGGGATGCTCTCACGGAGGCCCTGCACGCATACATACACGGGGTGGACGGAACAAGTCAGCAACATGACTGTGTTGGGAGTACGCTGCTTCGTGCATCACCTGTCCTCAAGTCCTCACCTGAGGAGTGTGCATCGGTCTCAGCTGGAAAATTGCAAGTGCAAAAAGCCCCAACCCTAAAATCTACCCTCACCACGCTTTTTGCACAGAGCAAGTAATAGCATCGCACCAGTGCTCAAATGCATTGCGTATGGTTTTGTGCTCCGCATGCAAGCACGTCCCACACAGGATGCCGTACGCCCGTGTGCAGGTTGTGAAGACCCCTGCGGGTGCCATCAGCCCGTGTGGAACGACCAGGGAGGTGTGGGTCTTGCCTTTTGCGCGGTGGTCTCAATGCATGCCTTGGCGTGGTGCGTGCTCCACTCGCTCTCCGCCTCCATGATGGCCTTCTTGAAGTAACCCCTGCAGCCGTACCGCACGTGCAGGCGGTACGCAAGGACCGCGGTACACATCAGCCAAGCCAGCAGAACCTGCACAACGTTCCTGCCCGTTTTGGTTGCAGACTCCAGCGGTTGGTGTTCATCAGACAGGAAGGGAATGCCGGCAGCGAAGCCCCAGCACTGCCACAGCGCGCACGTGACAGCACGCTAGCGCACGCAAGCATCTTTACCTCAACAGTCAACCCGGTCAAAACCACACACAGTGACTGGAGCCGCGCTGCCCGCTGTCCGTCATAATAGGGTGGGTGAAGCTCAACACACGCAGACCAGGTCACAACCCGCCAGCCGGAACCTGCCATCACCCTTGTTGAATGCTCGGACTAGGCTCTGGAAGGCCAAAAACAACAACAGCCCACATGAAGATGTTGCCGACAGCCAACAGTGTCGGCTGTTCAACGCACCCACAACGCGTGGCAACCCCTGTCCAAGGTGTGGGTCTCCCTCACCTGGCCTTCTCCAGCGCGCGCTCGCTGACCGGGATGGCCTCCAGGAACGCGTGGCGCTTGCCGCCCGAGAGCTGCATCGCGGTCTCCCAGAACAGCACCGACTGGCCCTGCACCACAGCAACCACACACACGCATGTAAGCATGCACACATGATACGGTAGTCACAGCGTGTAAAGCATGCTGCATGCCACCCTCGTAGCTCGGAGTCAGAGCGGGCCCAATGGGCACCTTCGCCGTGCGGCAGACGGCATCACACACTCTTTGCAGACCTGATAGCATACGAGTCAGCGTTCAAGGCATGAACGGAAGCCACGTTCACAACATTGACCCATACAATGGACTGGCTGGCTGTGCGGCGCCTCACCTTCTCCGCCTGCATGCGTATGATGCACTTCATGAAGTTCTTGACCTCGGTCCACATCGCCTCATCCAACTGACGCAGCGACGCAATGTGCTCTGCGCAACACACCACGCCAGGCCGAGCAGGGGGCAGGGCGAAAGTTAACACCAGGGCGTGCAGGTGCAGCGCAGCCACGCCGTGCACAGGGTGTGGCCCTCGGTCGGAGCGATGTGGTGGCGGTTCCCATGCAATCCCACACCACGCTTGCCACGTCGTGCAAGTTCCTCTGCCGGCCAACGCTTCCGCACCCACAGCCACAGCCACGGCCACGGCCACACTCGCAGCTGATGGCCGCATGCACACCTCGGACGTGAAAGGTCCACACACAACCTCCTCCCCTCCAGGACAGGTGAGAGTGCATTCCGCATACAATCATGCCTAGCGATAGCGCGACGCAGGCACAGCCAGTGATGTCAGCATCAGTCAGGCGGACTTGCGCACTCGCCTGCGGGCGCAATGCAGCAGTGGCCGGGCACCAGGCGGCCGCGTGGCGGCAGCATGAGGTAGGTGCGCGTGGCGATGGACACCACCAGGTGCTTGGGCCGCCGCTCATCTGCAGCCATGCATGCAGCCAGCCAGCCAGGGAGGGAGGGCGCCACAGGGTTGCACCACCAGGTTGCACCATACTGACAGCGCACCAGGCAACGACGCGAGGTACTCCTCAGTCAGTGGCACGACGCATGCACTGAATTCCGATGTGCGAGGGTTGGCATACAATCATCATCCAGTGTATTGGCGACGCTGGGCATTTGGCTGGCTGGCCTAGTGTAAGCAGCAAATTGCTGGAGCTTGCGATAAATAAATCCAGATGTAAAGTATGAAGGTGTCTGGTTGCGCTGCCAGCGTTGGAAAAACACAGCGGCAGCACCAGGCAAATCTGATTCTTTGATCGGTAACAGGTCAGTAGGTCAGGTCAGTAGGTGTGTACTCACTCGACAAGCAGTAGGTGCAGGCGTTGAGGACGTTGTTGGCGCGGGCAGCCGACGCGATCTGCCGGCTCTGCTCCCGCGCCGCCTGCTTCTCCCCCGTACCCTTCCTGGACCTGAGCCGCCCAACCAGCGCACACCACACACACCATGCAACACGATGAACGCATACCTTGGATGACAGCGCGGAAGCCCAGCGCCATGCCAGGTGGCGTCGATTGCTCTGCGCATGTCCCTCATGCACAATCCAAAGCCACCAGCAAGCATGGGAAACTGGCACTAGGCCGGTTAACAAGCGATATGCAGTTCTAAATCCAGATATTGTTCCAGGAAGTACCGCACTGTGGCGCTGATTGAACACTGTAGTGATTCATGCTGCCTTGCTGATCAACCAGTGAGCACCTGATGCAGGCAGGCAGCACGCGCCCCACCTGGACTCATACAGCTCCAGCCCTCCGTCATGATCGTACTCGGCATCCACATCCATCTCCTTGGTGCGGAACCTGCACACGCCATGTACATGCATGTATGGCGCATACGGTACACGCAGGAGCGTAATTCTGTGTGGTGTTCGGCGCCATAAGAAGCAACGGCATGCACCACGCACAGACACCCATAATACGTGTGAGTGTGCACTGCTTCACCCGCCGTTCACATGACCTGCGGTTGTCCATGCTCGCTTGTAATCGCCGAATCACCTCGTGCATACGCACCAACATCCCCCATACCCGATCCACACCCTGGTGGGGTCAGCCGCGCACCGCCCAGCTACCGTGTCTTGCCACGCACCTGGCGTTGCGGCGAATGTTGTCCGCCACTGAACGGTCCATGTCAGCCATGTCATCGCCGTACTTGGCACGCTTGACGAGCGTATCCAGGTCCACATCATCGTCATCAGCAAAGTACCTGCAGCACGCATGCACCATGCATGGCAGCACAACACGTGCGGCACATGCGTTGAAGAGAAGCACATGCAGCACCGGAGTGTGACACGCTGACACCTCATACAGTACTGGAAAGTACTGGAAAGCACCAGCAGCAGCCTCGCTAGCCACTTCATGTGTGCAGGCAGGGCAGGTGTGCTGGACTTCATGCTGCCCTGCACTGCAAGATACAGGGCCTGCATCATATATTCATATGTTATTACTGCTATCAGCCTTGTCGTCCCCATCGGGCGCTGCAGCATGACACACAACTCAACCAAATCCTCTTCCGCAACATCTTGCCACACCCCTCATCCCTCATCCCACCCTCACCGCTCCTTCTCGCCGTCCTTGTTGTACCGCTGCACGCGCTTGGTGCGCTTGCCGGACTGCTGCGCCGCGCCCGCCCCAGCAGCCTCCCGCCCAAACGCGCCCGGCATCGCGCGCCCGTTCTCATCCACCAACGACACCGCCACCACCTCCCGCCGCCGCGCACCGCCGCCCCTGCCTCCGCCATGACCCCCGTCGTCGTCATTGTCAGCACCGTCGCGGCCGCCGTGGCTGCCCTCCTGTCCCGCCCTGAGCCCCTGCGGCTGCCGCTGGCCGTCGCGGCCCTGGTTTCGGTCTCGTGCGTCCCGCCTCCCGCTGAGGGGCTGGTCTGGGGCGATGGAAGAGGGGCCCGCGGCTGCACTGGGAGGCGCGGCTGGTGCTGAGGTGGCGGCTGGTGCTGAGGGCGGCGCCAGACCCTTGAGCCGCGCTCTCAACAGCTCTGCGGCGCTCTTGTTGCCTCCTCCTGCCCCTCCTGCGGCGCCCGCGGCGCCTGCCGAGGCTTGCTGCTGCTGCTGCTGTTGTGGGGGTTGGTCGTCCCCTAACGGTGATCGCTGTTGGCGCACAGGAGGGCTGCTGCGGGCGGCAGCGCCGCCGCGGGTATCGTCCGCGCCCACGTCGTGACGGGGTGAAGGTGAGCGTGATGGGGAGGCGCGGCCTGTGAGTAGCACAGCAGGAACGGGCCCGTAACATCGGTCTGCGTGTGCTAACTGACGGTGGTAACCCCGACGCTATCGTGGCTGCTTGCTACAACGTTCGACAACGTGCTCCTTAAGGAGTGGCGCGTAACCCGCACCGCAACGGTGGATGCAATACGCAGGCCTGCGTTGCAGGTTCGTAATGGGTGATATGCATGGCGGGTGGATCAGTCCAGCATGACCCCCCACACCAGCAGAGCCACCAGGTGTCAAGCACGTGCACAATGATCACATGCGGGTGTAGTGCGATCCCACAGCATGACGCACGCCAGATGCTTGAGGCGCACCTAGGCGTTGCTGCGCTGGGTCCCCCTTCAGGGCCGGTCAGTTTCTGGCCTTGTGCTTCACGACTGTGACACACCGCCCCCACAACGCAAATGGCCGCACCTTCATCTGCGCCTTCATCCGGTCTTGTTGGCCCACCGGCCTGTGGCGCCTCCTCGCCCTCCCCTTGTTGTTGCTGCTGCTGCACGCCAGAGCGCGCTGTCGAATCAGCAGTGGCACCGAAAGCACAGCGTGACAGGCAGCACACATGTGAGGTGCGTTCAAACCTGTCCAGCTTGAACAGGCGACTGCTCAGCCAGGCATTGCCAGCAGGGACAAGTAAGTGACCACTGCAGCTTGCTTGAGCAGTACCACCTGGCGTACGTGCCGTCTTGATGGAGCCTCTTGCGTGCACGACTCACGGATGAGTTTGTGGGTCACATCAAGGTAGGCTTGGTTGCAGCCACTGCATGGGCCCCGTCATGCACGGTACCTAGTGCGCGCACACAAGTACGCCCGTCCTCCCCAACAAGTGGCCCGGGCCAAATAAATAACTGCCTGCAAGCAGTCCAGGCCCCCAAAGAATCATTCCTGCCATCAGCAAAGCACCCATACCCAAGCATGAAGACCCCTATGCCAGCCAACAACCATCCACCAGCGACAAACCCATCCTGAATGCAGAAACAGTCAGTCCTCACCTAATGCAAACCGGTACCCACCTGCAAAGGCCTGCAGGAAGGAACCGTCGTTGCTGAAATGGTTGAACTGCCCAGCCACCTGCAGGTGAAGATGCCGCCGGCCAACAGTATCACCACCAGGCAGTGCATGCAGGCCGGAGGGCCATGGGCGCTGGCAGCATGCTAGCATGTTGTTCGAGGAGGAATCCTTGCAATGGTTGTGGCCAAGCAGCATGCCGTCAGCGGTGATGGTGCTTAGCAGGGCTGCATCCGCAAGGCCTTGAACCTCTCTCTGCATGTGCTGCCGAACGCATGCGATTGAAACGCGTAGCTGCACATCCCCGCACCTGTGCCAGCGCTTCAGCTTGCTCCCGGGAGTGGCGAACAGGGCCCTGTCTGTTTGCGCCCGACCCCACTCCTCCGCGCTCCCGCCGGTCGCCTCGCCGGTCGCCGTAGCCGTCTCCCCCGTCGCGCTCCCTTCCACCCCGCCCACTGCCATTATCACGCTCCCCATCACGCGCGTGGTCTCTGTCATGGTCCTGGCCTCGGCTCCGGGGATCGGCTCGCCCCCGCTGATCCCTGCTGTCGTCCCGCGGCCCTGCCTGACCACTCCTACGATCTCGATCTGCATCTGCGCCCCGATCTCTGTCAGGTTCCCGTGGGCCTGACCGCTCACGCGGCTGAGGGTCCTTCCACACAATGGTCGTGCTGCTCTTCTCGCCGTCCCGCCCGCTGCTCTCGCCTGCAGCGGTGCGTTCCGCAGCGCTGCCGTTGGCAGCTGTCCCCGGATTGGCTTCACCCCCATCTGCGTCCTTACGATCTGGCTCCTGACCCCGATCTCGATCTCGGCCCCGATCTCGGTCTCGGGCACGGTCGCGGTCGCGGTCGCCATCACGGCGCCAGCTGAGCGAATCGCTGACGACCGGCCGCTGCATCTTGGCGCGCTCGCTGCCAACATCCTGCAGTGGCCGCAGCACCACGACGCAGCTCATCATCAGCATATGGCCACACACGCACCCAGCAGATAAGACATGATTGGCACACGCATCGAATGTGGCTGCGCGTTGACCCTCCAGACAAGATGCCCAGGGCGGGTAGCCGGCACGCACAAGCGCCTTGAAGCATGCCAGCGTGTGCACTATTTGTGGCACCGTCCTCCCCCCTCCCCCGCCAATAGCCCTCATAATCGCAGGATTCACAGCCCACCTGCAGGTAGTGTGGGCGCACACGTGAGTGCATGGCAGCGGCGTCCACGACCTCCCCGCGGCGCCGTGCCGCCGCTGAGTGCTGGTGCGACGCGGTGGACGCCGCGCGCTGCTCGCTGAGCGCCGCCGTGAGCTCGCCTAGAGAGCCCCAGCGCTCCGAAACCACCTGCGACGACAGGCGATACGCGGGCAGCGGTACCTGTCAATCGCGCGCATTCACCCCCGCCACAGCCTCAGGAGCACACCCAGAGAAAGCACTGTACCGCCTGCACGTGTCATTAAATTGTAGTGGAGTATCTGACCAAATTTGCTGGCTCCAGCATTCCTTCCTGTGGCATCAACTGAGCCACGTGGTACGCTGGGGACGTGTGGAAAACCAAACGCGTGCAACCTCCAACGAGACGGCGCAATGCACTGCAGTAGATGCAAAATGCCAGTGAAATGATGCGTGTGTGGTTGCTTGGCGTGCCCCCGCCGCTGCTGCTGCTGTGGTCGCAAGCTGTGGTGGTGGTGGGTGTGGTGGTGGGCCTCACCGCGCCCACGTCGCGCCCCTCGCGGGCCGCCGCCTCCTGAGCGCGCTTCAGCGCCTTGAGCCGCCAGCTGGCCCCGCCATCGCCCACCGCCGCCACGCCACTTCCAGGCCGCTGCTGCTGCTGCTGCTGCTTGGGTGGGGCCATTGCACCCGCTGTTGGTGCTGCTGTTGCTGCTGCTGCGCCTTCTCCTGCAAGGGAACCGCATCTGTGCATACGTGAGCGGGGCCAGGTCACACAGGGCCAGACCGGCACAAGCAGATGCATACAGTGCAAGCAGCAAGCACATCATTACGCCAACCATGATACGTTGGTAACATGCAGGCATGGCTTATGCATATGCGGGACAACGCATGCCAAAACTGTAAGCGCCTCTTCAGCCTGTTGCTGGAACAGCATATTGCTGGGTTGCGCAAGGGACAGTCATATCTGCATAGGGGGGCAAGGGGTGTACGACAAGCGAAAATCTGGCCTCCTCCCATCCACAGGCGACTCAGGAGCAAGCGCCTGCAACCTCCCACCACTTCATTCACAATGTGCGCGCGACGTGCACGCACTGGGTCAGCCACGACCCAAAATGCATGCAGCAGCGTGAATGCGAGCAGGCGGCATGTGTAGCTGGGCGTGCATGCATGTGCATGCAGTTGTGCTGATGCGTCAATGGTGCTATGCATGCAGCTCATGTAAGGCCTGAACGCACCTGCTGCTCCTTCTTTGGCTCCTGCGTCCTTCTTCATTATGCGCAGGCCCACATACTCCACAGGCTCAGCCGCCTGCGTGAACAGGCACAAGAGCAACGTCAAGGCGACCCAGATCGACACAGGGGAGTCATGTACAGCCACGGCATTGTGCCATACAGGTGTGCAGCTACACAGTCTACAGCGCTGGGACCGTCATAGCTGGCGAACCTTTCTTGTCTCCTCCTTCTCCTCCTCAGTCGCCTCCGCACGCGGCTGCGAACGATCCATGCGCACCGTCATCCAGTCCTCACGCACCATAGCAGGAGCTGCATAGAGCAGAGCAACATGGCAAGGGTAGCCTGTGACTACCACTGTAAAGCCGAGGCGCACACGACAGTCCCAAAAGTCCGCGGTACTTGCATGCTGAGTCGTCGTTATGACCGCAATTGTTTTTCCTGACAGTGACAACGAACAGGTCCGCGCTTATGTTTTATGCAAAGCTTCCATGGCTCACCGTCCCCTTCGGCAGGAGCGTTTCCCAAGTCTGGCTGCCTGACGCCCAGCTCGTCGCCGCTGTCATCACCACCTGAAGACGACCCGGAGCCTGCACGTGACAATTCCAACAGCGTTTAGACTTGGCACATGCGAAGTTCTGATCGAATAGGCCAGGAGCAACGACGTCCCTGGTGCGGTGTTCGACTGCCAACTGCCCCCAACGTATTGACTGCGGCGACATGCTCACCAGCTTTCTGCCGTTTGTCCTTCTCCTTGGAGGCATCCTTTGACTTTTTAGCTTTCTTCTTATCCTGTTCATTGAAAACGATAAGTTACCGAACAGTGGTGCTGGTGCTGCGCACAGAATGAAAACGTAAAAAAAGCAAGTCAGGCAGGTCTCCACCGCAGCCTTCCCAAACCCACGTTTGCACACAGACTTGCCTTTTTGTGCTTCTTGTCCTTCTTGCTCTTGTCTGAGCCCAGCACCGACTGGTCGACAAACTTGACACCCAGCATTCTGCCTGCCTCCGCGTGTCCTCCGCAAGGCGCTACGCTGCTGCAACAGAAGCGTGCGTCACTTCATGAGATCACACCGGTGTCTAGCATAAAGGTGGTGCGAAGAACCTCTGGACCCACAGGGTCAACGGGACGAGCCGTTAAGGGGCATCAAGAAAGCGAGACCGGCGCAGACAGTCCTGAGGTCGCGTAAAGCGTTCCAAGTGCATCAACAGCCAGATCAGGTCAACCATGCACTTTTGTGCAGCCGCCCCAAGCCTCCCCAGCCTCAGTCAACATTTGACACTTTGGCTGGATGTTCGAGACCACCCGAGACAATCGGGATTAGAACCATCTGTGTGTTTTGCCTCACATGCAGAGTGCCGTGTACATTAATGTAACCTGAAGGCAAGGCCATGGTGTGCCTCTGACGCACAGTTGCACATTGCCCAAGGGTGGGGGGTCCGGGGTACGTGGGAGAGGGTGGGGGCCAGAAGGGCCCACACTCCCGACGCATGGGGATGGGCGCTGTCAGGTGTAATACCTGTGCATTGTACCCACCTGCATCCCAGCCTGCCCAAGGCCACGTAGCACCATCTTCAAGGGGTGTTCCTCCTCATCCTCACCTGTGCTGGTGGCTGTACTGTTGCAACCCATGACAGGTCTGCATGCTGTTGAGTGCTGGACGATTGACATGCATGACTGGCGTTTGACTTGGGCACGACACATGTGAGACATGATGTGAGTGTGGACCGCAGGAGCAATGCTGCTGGACTTCGGCTTAGTGGAATGACTGGCGTGCACCCAATGCACCGTGTGTATATTGAGGGCAGTGGGGGCTTTGAGGAACTGTAGGCTTAGCCTGTATGAAGCCAGTA
>BDDA01001413.1:0-20719 GCA_001662385.1 Chlamydomonas asymmetrica | reverse complement strand
GGTGATCGATCTTGCCCTTCCACGCCGTGGTGAGCACAAGATCCCCAAATTGCTGCCAGTGCTGGACATCAAATCGCGCTGCGCGCCGATGAGAGCGGTCACGGCGCTTTGGAGTGAATGCTAAAACATCCAAGGTCACCGCAATCGGGGCATGATCTGAGAAGTCAGGTTCACACGGGGGAGGGTCAAAGGGAAGCACACACAGTGAATCCACGTGGGGAAAGAGTGCTGTGGAAACCAGGCAGTAATCCAAGACTGCAAGCTGGTGGCGCTGGGCACCGATGCCTCGGCGTGTCGGCGCACCCGTCACGTCGCCGTGCACTCTGCCATTTGCAATAACTAGCCCACACCCTAGGCATAGCTCATGCGCAAGCTCTTTGCCGTACTTATCGGCACGAGTATTGTCCTGGCTGGCTCGCTGCGGCACTTGCTCATACGCTGTGGCAATGTCCAGCACGTCGCAGGTCGCGTCGGGGTGGCGCCCCATGCTAGCAGGCAAATCGGACAGCTTGCCAACGTGTGCATTCAGATCTCCAATAACCAGAACCTGATCGGACGGGCATTGAAATGCACGCAGTGTATTGGCAAGCGTACGAAACGCACGACTGTTGCCGTTGGGCGGGATGTAAGCGCCGCAGCAAAGCAAGTCAGCATCCAAGGCAAGGCATGCACAGTCGATACGAAACCACAAGCAGTCCAAAGAGTCATCCTCGGGCTCAAGGAAATCAACGTATTTCGTCAGGGAGTGGTGCACCAGCACCGACACCCCGCCCCTGCTGCGTGCGTCGCCGGTTGAACGGCAGTGAAAGTGGTGGCGAAAGTTGGGGATATGCCATGACCGTGCAGAGTCATATGTCAGCCATGTCTCAGTCAGCACCACTATGTCATAATCCTGCACTAGTTTGCTTATTGCGTTGCGCTTACCGTCTGAGGTCAGTCCGTGCACGTTCCAGCCTATGGTCTTAAGCACCATGAGAAGCTGGTCTGCCTAGGCTAGCCTCGGGGTTACTACCCTTTAAGCGGAGCGGGAGAAGGCCCGCAGCACCACAGCGCTGCTCGGTGCGCCATGAATTTCTTGCCTATGAGCGACAGCACCACTTATTCACTGTCTTACCTGGCGACTGACAAGACCCGTCTGCTGTATCTATCGTTGGGCCGATCGACTAAAAACAAACCTGAAAACCCTGTCGAGCCAGGAGAATACTGGTCCGCACCGTCAAACATGCACTTAAGTGTCAGAGGTGGTGTATTATGTGCTGTTTGCAACCGAGGTGATAGCTGGCTGGACCGGCAAGACACATTGGGACAGCAGGACACGTACGGCCAAAGAATGAAACCCTAGTCCAAAAACAAGCAGCAGACGCCTAGCTAGGTGAAAAACGTTTGAGCACCAGCATAACATCCTTCTCTGCACAGGAGCCTTCAAACATATCACCATCATTTATGCAAGCCGCTGGCAACTCGCAGCCCCTGCCCGTCGCGTCTGCTGCCTCCGTGCATCCAGCGGTTGTTGTTGAGGTATGCTTGCAGCAATCACCAAAGGTGCACTGCCCTCCTGTAAGCATTGTGGTCATACTCAAGGGCAATGTTCGCCATAATGAAGGGTAGGGTGTTGCTTGAGTTTCGAGCGCACTCTGACCAAAGTTGCCCGCTGCTGGCAACGGCGCGGCAAACATCTAACCCAACGCAGACCCGACCCTAACCTTAACAGAAAAGCAGGGGACACACCCCTAGGGCAACGCACGCCCTGGCGAAAAGGCCTACGTCCGGATTTCGGCGCATTTCGACGCTCTTCTCTGGTATCGATCTATGCTTCTGAGCACTCGCGGGCAAGGCACTCTGTTACAAACAGCGTGCCTTAACAGATGCTGATACAGTGCTGACGTTCATATCTCCTGCACTGTTCTTGGAGCTCCTTCCCACTCCGCGACCTGCTACACACTGCCAGTACTATATATACCAGTACGAGCGAGGGACAATGCAGAATGCGACACTCGCCGTTTTTTGCGCAAGGCTTGCACCTGAAAGGCGTTTCTACTTTTTCGTTAGCAACACGTTTCAATCTATCTAAACCAGACTGGAAGCGGCTCCTGCAGGTCAGAGAGATGACAGTATGGGTATATGCCCAGTGGCGCTAGCGCTGATAAGCTTGCCTGACCTTGTCTGGCCTTGTCCAGCGGACCCACTGTCCTCCTTCCTGGATGCCAAGTCCCAGTCATGCGGCTGAATTGTTGCCTATTTTTGAAGTTTACCCTGCGGATGCGATATATCGTGAGTAAATGCGGCGGGCGCGAGGGTTTGATTTAAAATGCAACTTGGTGGGAATGCCAGTAGGGCAATCAAGGTGGAAGTATTCGTGTGAAAATCAAGCAGAATTTGCTTATGCATATGGGCACACGCCTTCTGTGTGCTTGTTATGCTGCTGACGTGAAGGGACCGAAACCAGCAGAAATGAGATTGAAAAGAGCAGAAAGAGAGACGCATTCAACGAACAAAGGTAACAAGTCAGAGACCATGGAAAGCTCAATTTAATATGCAGTATCCTTGAACGTGACTTGTTTGTGCTCAACCTTTGGGGTACAGGGTTTTGGGCCATGCCGGTTCCGAAAAGTCAAAGTCGATTTTTAAGGAACGTCCGAATGGATTCACCTCAGGTTTTTGGCCTACCCCCCTTTAATCTGTAGGCACTTTTAAATCAGGACAGGTAGTCAGGCTGTTAGACTTTAGTCACGGTTAGACACTGCTGTTAGTCAAGGCAGGCCGCCATTCATGGCCAGTAGCTTCCAACCTGATGTCAACCAGTGTCTGCTAGCTCTGGCAGTGCGTACGGCACAGAATTCAATCGGATGGGTGGCAGACTGGCAAGGCTGCTGATACCAGAGGTGTACTGCATGTTCCCCATCCAATGTCGCACTTTCCACTTTACATCACTTGGCCAAGCAGGCCATTCATGGATGGTGTCAGTGAACTTGAGGTTACGTGGGGTGGGTGGTGGTGAGTGTGTGAGCGGGTGTGTATGTAATGCGTGCCCAGGCGTACATACATGCTATGATGAAACGTGTTGCAACGTCAGGGGGCGGGGGAGGTTGGGGCGTTGAGAGCGCGCAAGGAATCGGCGGGGGGGCGGTACCGCGAGCGCAGGACTTGCAGTGCGGGGTGCGGGCAAGTGAACAGAACGTATTGCAAGTCACATGAGGCGGCATGAAACGCGGGACAAGCACGGTCATGAAAGGGAGATAGATGGGAAATCCTGCCGGCGACAACAGGGAGGAGCGGGGAGCAGGAGCAACGAACTTGCGCCAGCAGCTGCTGTTTCCGGTCAGAGTGGACATGGGTGATGTACCATGGCAGAGTTGGTTTGTCGGTTGCGACGTTGCAAAACCATGCGTATGCAGCCATGCGACAATCAGGTGATGACGGATCGGAGACCAAGCAATCGCAACCAAGACTGAAAGTGCGCAGTGGCAAAAGCCGACTTGACAACCGAAACGTCAATGAGTTGGAAGTGTGCAATAAGTGATTGTGCGCGGGGCACCTGTGAGGCTGTGAGTGCAGCTAGAGGGTCCGCACCCCAAGATCTAGGCGGCGGAGAGGACACCGCAGCACGCATGGCGGCCGCGCGCATTATGTACGAATCCGCGCATACCATACGAATAAATAACCTGCACGCATTGCACAACCAATCCAGCGTCAAAGGCAGCTGACCTGTCTCCCTGTATAACACTGATCGTGGGGTAACCTTGCCGACTCCCAGCGCCCAGCGTAACTGAGCCAGGTATCGCGACTCGGCGACCGAGCGAGAGTCTGGTGAGGAGGGCAGCGAGGGTGACAGACGCCAGGCCAGTGAGGCAGGCACCATAAGAGAAGGCAAGACGCGCGATGGTGGCGAGCAGTTGTATGGTAGTGTGCAGGGGCTTGCCAACTTGCACAGAGCGCACCTTGCTGACCGCATTCATGGCGGCATCAGCGCGCTTCTTGATGAGGGCGAAAGCATGCCCCTGCGTCTTGTGCATGGCAATGCCTAGCTATGTGGCATGCTTAACACGCGGTACGTCAACGCCTTGAACCGTCCAGTTCCATGCTGGGGTTGGCTTGACGCCGCGCGGACGAAAGACGGTTAACAGACGATTTGGCGGTGCTAATGTATAGGCCGTACCCGGCACAGTACTTCGCGGTGGCATCTAAGAGGGCCTGAAGATGCTGATGAGGTGAAGCTGCTAAGAGAACAATGTCATCAGCATAGATCAGGCAAGCAACGCGCAGTGCACTGGGCGCAGATGGGGCCAGGTCAAGTGCAACACCAGCGTCTGGATTGCGCTGGGCAATGAAGTTGGGCAATCCGGGCATGCACAAATTGAACAACAGCGGAGACAGCGGGCACCCTTGGCGCACTCCGCGTGACAGCAGCAAGCAGTCACACAACAAACACCCGTGCATTCTTACGACTTTCCATGCCATGCATGCATCCTGTAACGCCTCCCTTTTGTATAAATCTCTGCATTGCCTTCGCTGCTTGGCGTGCCACAACAGTGGTATCAACGCCAGTCGCACTCGTCTTTGTGCAGGCTGTAACGTGTATATGCACACCCCAGCTGAGCCACCTGGGTTTGGTCTATTCGGCCATCATTGCGAATCGGGAAGATCGTGGATTTCAAATCGCCAGGGGCATTCGGCATGCTGTAAAGGAGGTTTACGCACTGCAAAGTCATTAGTAGTGTTGCAACAAAGTACAGGCCTGCAATGGGGCATGCAAGTGCGGTCTTTCATATAATCATATGTGTGCATATTACGATTGCACAACAAAGCGCTTCGACCGCACGTAAACATTGAGGCGCTATGCAGCAAATAAGTCAGCACGCATGTGTCACCCGGCACTTGACTCCCCACCAGCTGTGGTTGTGTAGCACAACTACCATCGGCGTTTCTCGCAGATTACCGCTTTCCAAAGAAGGGCCCATGCGGGTCGGCTGCTCTTCGCACAGCTATGGGCATCAAACGGTAGCAACACGATATAATCATCCTCGCTCCTCGTCGTGCACTGCTACTTGCATACGCAAGCAGCAAACATTGTTGATCACCAGAGGGCCATGCTTCCAACACCACCGCGGCTGCTCACGTAGATGCCCTCCTGTGAAACCGCAGCGCTTCTGGGATGCTCGATGGGGTGAGCGCTTGCAGAGGGTTTGCGCTGTCCCCCAAGGTGTCGCATTTGCATCTGCTTTGTAATGATGCCAGCAGGGTAGTCGGCATCATGCGGCTGGCCAGCAGCAGCCCGCCATGCCTGCAGCACCAAGCTAGCAGACACAGGTGGGTCGCAGTCTCACGCTGTCAGTCACAGTGAAAGCAATTCACAGGACTTGAGGGCTGGGCTGGGCTTTTCAGGCAGTGCGTGTGTGATATGGATGACCCACATGCGTGTCAGGAAGAGCACCCAAGGGGCATGCCGTGTGATTCTCGTGTTCCACATGCGTGTGGACATAACGCTAGCAGCTCACAACCGCAACACCCCTCGCTTACCGAGTTCAACCGCTCTGATCACAAGTCTCAACTGTTCCTCGACACATCTTAGCCTCACCTCCTCATCCTCCAACAAAACCAATCCTGTGAGGCGCTGGCGGCACCCACGTCCACGCTGCAAGCGTTGCCCTGCTGCTGCTGCTGTTGCCGCAGGTGCGCCCCATGCTGCTTCTGCTGCTGCCAGGCCAGGCATGGCAGATGCTGGTGATGGCAAAGGCAGGCCCACCTGGCTGGGCTGGGCGATCACACCGGCAATGCTTCCAAGCATTCCAGGCGAGGGTGGTGCCGTAGGGCAGCCATGCATTTGCGCCTGCTGCATTTGCTGAACCTGCATCTCCTGGACCTGTTGTTCCATGTGCCCACATCGGGGCGCCGAAAGGCTGCCAGCAGAGGCAGACATCGTGTGGTGGATCATTGCCCCGCTGGCAACACAGTGGGAACACAGTGGGAACACAGTGGGAACACGCTGTGCTGCCGGGACAGCGCTGTAGGAGAGCTCGTCCTCGCCAAATAGCTGGCCGCCGCATCTGGCGATGCGCCCGGCATGCAGCCGCCGACTGCCGTTGCACCTTCTCCGCCTGACCCCAACGGCGCACCCCCTGGGAAAGCCTGCGCATAAGGATTTGGCTGGTGCTGCTGCCGCACAAAGCTTTGGATGCGTGCTGGTCGGCACTGTTGAGCGTGTTGCTGCTGCACGTATCGCTGCTGGCTCGTAAACAACCTGCTGCTTGCGCCGGGGCTTCCGCTGTTCATCATGGAGTAGGGAGGCCCATCAGACCCATCGAGGATGCTGCCACACGCCCGTAAACGACGTATTGGGGTGCTGGCTGAGCGCACTGCCGGCCAGGGCTCCCCCACCGCCCATGCTGCCACGCATTGCGGGCTGCTGCTGCGCAGGCCACCGTTAGGCCACTGCAGCAGCGGTAACGGATGCGGTCCAGGCCTCCAGCGCATCACCATGCGTCTGTATGCACGCCAGCAGGGACGCGCCGCCGCTGCGCACGCTGAACGGCATGGCGCAGCCATCACGGGGCATGCTGCCTGCAGCAGGGAGATGTTAAGTATCCAGGTTCCAGAATCACACGCCACACGTATGCTGGAGCAGTGGGTCACCGCGCAGATGCTGCAGCAGTGGACCTAGCTGTTGCCTGGCTGTCACCCACGACCAAGCAACCAGGTGGGTAATCGCAGCAGGACTAAGCCTCCACCAGCACCAGGGGGGAGCGAGCAACAGCCGGCGGCTCATGCAGGCAACGCAAGATGGGGGCACGAAGCTGGGAGCGCAGGAGGCCCGGGGACAAAGAGCCAGCGGTGCGAGGGGCGGAGGGGTGCCGGCAAGGAGGCACCGCAACGCCCAGCAAGGTAGAGGCCCTCCAGCAACTTGTGTAGCCTTTCCCGTCCGTGAAAAAGAAAGTGACGGGCAGTGACCAAAATGCTGAGGTGTGGGAACCCTGAGGCGGAATGGTGCGGAGGGTCCTGCTGACCGCACAAAACGCAGCCTCGCGCGACTGACTGACAAAGGGGAGCGACACCAAGCGGATAGTACGAGAGTGTTAAAGCGGTACTGCAGGGTGCTGTGGCGGTGCACAGCGGGGAGGGAGGCATTGTGCATAAAGGCACTTCTGAGCGAGAGCACGCGGTCAGGAACGTCAAGCGGTAGTAATAGATAGGGCAGCCGATTGGAGGTGCAGGGCATGGCAAGCACGCATGGACGAGCGCAAAGACAGGGAGAGGTAATCCAACGGCCACAAACCGCCCGGCTCGGAGACCGCAGCCCGCACCGACCAGTTGAGGCCAGGGAACGCGCAAGCGTGAGTAGTCTCCGAGCCGGTGGGTGGGACGGACCGGGGAGGGCAGCCCGAGCCCCGAGGTCAGCGAACTCGTTTCAGAGCCTTCGCTGTGTAACCTTTCCCGTCCGAAAAAAACAACGCCCAAGTGAGACTTGACCTTGTAGCACGTTACCGACGGTAGGACAGCATCAAGCAAGCAAGTACGGATGGCCATGAGCAACCCCAGGTGCCGATGTTAGCCATGCGCTCGGGGTGCTAGAGAACTTTACAGATTTGCCACAGCGAGGCGGAGCTGTCAGAGGTGATACGCCAGCGGCCCGAGCGCAAGGCGTGCCACACCGCAACGAGTACTACTTCCGCGCGGTCAATTGTGCGGGCGGGGCCATCACCATGTGCACGTGTGGAATGCGTGATGCCCTCATCAGCCGGGGAAGCTGATGAGGCAAGTAAACAGCAGCGCCTAGGGCGGCCGGGGCGGGCTCGTCCATCGGAACACAAGAGCCCTCCCCATAAGCCAGCGTCCGGCACGCGGTCAACAGGGGTGCGGGCATGGTAACAAGCAGCGGGAACCGGGCGGCGAAGTGTAGCACAGTGAGGACCAGGGGCCGGGGCCCAACGGAGGCCCTAGAGCATGACGCACGGCCGAAGGAGCGGGAGGGGGAAACAAGTGGCAAGACCGGCGAGGGGGGCCTCTGGGTGCATTGACGAAAGGCACGGTCAGCAGTCAAGCGGGCGTGGCCAGTGCCCGGGACGACTTAGGTGGCCGCAGAGAGATCCCTTAAGGGGGGCGTAAGGGACACGGCGGCAAGGCGCCCTGACATCCGGTGTAGCGGCCAAAACCACGTGGACGTCCCATGCGTGGTACACTGAGTGGGGAGCAGTGCCCAAGAACAGCAGTGTGCAGGTGTGGCAGCGTCAGACTTGCACGGGGCGGCAGTTGGATGGGACGCTTGGGGACACTGCATGCACCCATTCAACCCTCAACGCACCCTGGCATTGTGTGGCCAATGTACTTTCGGTACGTACTCAGGTACGTACTGCAGGCAGCCAAATCCTGAAAACTCTTAAGAAATTGCGTTCTGCAGGTGTTGGCTTTTGGCATTTAAGTGGCCCGCTGCGCTGCGACCACTAGCGTGTGAGCATACGATAAAGATACTGGTATATTCCACTGTTTCCAGTCAGCATTGTGGGTGCATCGTTGCAAAGGCGGTGGCTGTTCTGCAGCTGCGGGTGAGCATTTCCGTGCTGGGGTTGCAGGGAGCCCTGGATCAGTGGAGGCTTGGCGCAGGTGTGTTGCCAAACCAGCTACACGAGCCTTGCTTTTTTGCTTGGTGTGGAAGCCTGCATGTGGGCGCCCCCTGCTCCATCCGCCACACGGATTCTAGGGATAGTCCATAGGTAGGAAATGCGCTGAATGCACCTGCAGACGCACCTGTGCCGGATGCTTATGTAGTATGACCCCGTAAGCTATGGCGTTGCCAGGCGTCTCGGGTGGAAACCTTTCCTCAGCATTTGGACGATACCTGAGAGTGCATGCTTGACAGATCAGAATGCCAAGGCGATCTGGCACGTAATTAGGTGGGGGTGGAGGTGGATTCCTGACAGGGTGTTGCTCCTACAACGAGGAAGGTGCTGCAAAAAACTAATGCGCTTCTGTGAGCACAGGAAGCCATATAAAATCGCACCAACATAAAGCTCATGCCAGGAAAAATGGCCGGTACCAAGCGTTGCTTGCACTGGCTGCGGACCGGTACCGAGCACTGCTTGCATGCACTGCGGGCATCACGCCCAACGTCCGCTGACTGGACAGCCGCATATTGACTTGCTTGGCGTTCATTCAACAAACAACAGCAGGCGGCAGGCGAGCAACGGGGCACAGCCAGGTCACCGGCAAAGCGCTTGGACAGGCCCAACTACGGCGTGGTTGAGGTGTTGGGCGTCAATCATGGACTCCTCCCAGCTGAACCTGCCCAGCAGGCACATGACGCACGTACATGCCCACCACCCCTGCTTTCTCTTTCCTTCATGCATGCGACGGCCACATGCCGCTCGCTGGCGGCTGTCTGTTGCCAACTTGTACTCCTGCGTTCAGCCCCGCACGGTCATCATTCCTTCAGCACTGCGACATGCAGGCGCCGTGCTTCAATACATGGCCTCCATCACATACAGGTGGTGTCCCCATGCCTTGCATGCCCCCTGCCCTCCTCCCCCTGCGCCCCTATGCATCACTACTGTAGTCACTGGCTACCACCTGCTGCTGCCTAGCTACCTACGAGCATGTGCATGCGGCCGCCCCCCAGCAGCCACTGCATGACGCGCGTACTCGTTCCTGGGAGTCATGATTCATGACAAACGTTGCCCCACACTTGCCGATGGGATCGCACGGGCTTGACGTGCGTGTGTACCTGTGCCAAAGCCACCGCACGCGCTGTGAGACATGCGCTGGCTGCGCTAGCATCGGCTGCCTGCAACAAATAAGGATGCATATGCAGCTGAGTAGTGTATGCATGGTGTGGGCGCATGGTCGGGCCGCATGTACAGCAGGCTGTTGCTTGTGCTGCAGTACTGCAGGATGCGAACCAGGCAGCCGGGCACAGCAGTAGCGTTGTGACAGTAGTGCCATGCATGCCAACAAACTGCTCAAGCAAAGCAGGAAACGCCACTAGGCTGCAAACACGCGTACAGCAGGATGAACAAGCCCTCTGACAACCTCAGCAGACTGACCCCCCCACACCCTACCCCACACTCTCTGAGCACATGGTGCTGTTGGCACACACGTGCGGGACCTAGCCACCATGAGACTGCTTGCCAAGGTGTCAGCTGACTGTTGATTAGCCACATGACGTCAGCTGCTGGCATGTGTCCGCCTGGCGCGTCGCGGGTGGTTGGCCGACGGTGTTTTGGCTGGTGGCTCGTCACGGTGCTGGTGGTGACGAGCTTGCGCAACAGCAACTTGCTGGGGCAACATGAGGCACAGGAACGGCTTCTTCACCTCGGTTGAGGATGACCTGCGCGGTGCCACCCTGAGCGAATGCCAGGCGCGTCGTGTTGCACACGTCAAGGCGCTCATTCACAACCATTCATCCGAATACCCCGCGGTGCTGCTGCCGCTAATAAACACCTCCGATTCCTCACAAGTGGGTGAAGTTGACAATGACACTGAGGGTGGCAAGGGCGTCCTGCACCTGGTCCAGCAGCTGTATGCGTTCTCCCGCAAGCGCTACATGTGGATCCCGAACGCGACGCTGGAGCAGCGAGAGAACGAGCTAGCCGACGCGCTACAGATAAACATCCTGAACCCAGTCGTGAAGCAAGTCCACCTGCTTTACGAGGAGGACGTGTTTGCGCAGCTGCCTGAGCGCTGGTGCCTGGTCGACGTGCGTTCAAAAGTGTACCTGGCGGGCGTCGCTGGCTACACCTACACCGCTGCCTTCTCCTATGCCTCTACGCTGCAAGGGCCCACCATGGTGACGCACACTGATTGCTTTCTGGGCGCCGGGTTTCAGAAGGCGCGGCACATCAGGGCCAAGCAGGTGGTGGCGTTGTCGCGCCACGGACTATGTCTGGGCGAATACGACCATTGCAAGAACTACGTAGGTGCGTTTGAGTGGCCGAGCGGGGCCAAGACTTGTGGGTATGTCCCGCAGCACTAGCCTGTGTTTCCCCCCGTGGTCACAATCTTCCTTGCCATGCTTCTCCATCATAAAGGCATTGTGGGCTGCATGGCAACACGGAACCGACTGCATGCTGAAGCGCTCAGCAGCCAGGCCCATGCGTGGGTGTGATCTTGCAGCGGCCTGCATGATGGTCACCATGCACTATCAGGAAGTCACCAATCCCCATACGCGCACCTCTGCATGCAAGTGCATACGCGAGTGCGTCCTGCAGCATTCACCCCACCAACGAAGTCAAATGACGACCCCGCATGCCTCTGCTGCGCGGCGGGCGGCATGTGCAAAGCAGGACACGGTCCGCGTGTATGCATACATGTGTGTCACGCGTGTGTGTGCCTTGCAGGTGGTCACGATGCCTTCCTGGTGCTGCCCCCGCTGGACGCTGGCCTGGTGTCGCGCCTGGGCCACCGGCCCAATATCTTTGGCGCGGAGATGCTGCTGCTGTGGCACTTCAAGCAGGAGGGATACGCGCTGGCTAATCCCTGCCACGACATGATGCTGTGGCACAACCACTGCGTGCGGATACGGCCCAACCACACAATGCCGCGCAGATTTAACCCGACGGCTACTAGGCGCACCGCCGCCACCTACCCAGGGCGCTGGCCCTGACGCACCCGGGGCACACACACGCACGTACGTGTACAGGGAGGGAGCAGGTGCTGCTGCTGTGCTGCTGGACAATATGCTACGATGATGATCAAGCGCTTCTTCACAACCGGGCCCGCATACCCTCTGCACGTGGTGGATGGTAGCGGGAGTGTAGGTGGCCAGGCGGTATCCACGGAGGGCATGGCTGCACGGACCTCACCTGCAGCTGCTGAGTGTGAGGGAGGCCACACAGGGGGCCCGCAGCAGCAGCAGCAGCAGGTGTTATGATGGGACCGCTCAAGCATGCAGAGGACTGAGACGAGTACGGTAGTGTGTATCGTGAGGGGGGGTGTTGGAGTGGCGCATCTGGGGGGAGTCTGGGCCGTGTGGCCAACAAGCTCCTGATGTAAAGATTGTGCGAGGGGGTGCTGGAGTGGCGCATTGCATGATGATATGATTGAGACTATTGGGGAACACGGCATTGCAGAAAACGCTATTTGTACTGGGCGTGGCGGTTAGGTACTGCGTGGGTCCAGCAATGTCGCACGGAGCGCTGCAGCGTGAGCCACGTGCACCGCACGCCACGTGCGCCGCACGCTTGGCGATCAACTAGCGCGTCGCTCATCGTCATGTTGCGTGCCAGCAGCTGGGCCGACCTGCACGCACGCACCGCGCCTGCGCGCGGTCATGCGCCGTGTGATGGTCTCTGGTGCCCGGCGAGGGTGAGGGCGCCGCCAGGTGAGGGCGGCTCAGTGCCTCAGTCCCGCGTACACTCCCGCATACACGCATGCATGCACACATGCAGGCAGGGTTTCACGCTACGAACGCTACGCTACGATACGCTACGAATACGAATACGAAGAAAGGGTCGTATGTTTCGTATCATGAAACCCACGCATGAACCCCTGCATGCAGGCGTTCATGCATGCAGGCGTTCACGCAGGCATGCAGGCATGCAGGCATTGCTGTGCATGCTCGGTGATGTCCCATGCAGGTGTGTTTGATGCCTTGCTGCTGCCTGCTGCACGCCCCACGCGTGTACCTCAGCTCAGCATCTCTACCTATCGCACACCACCATCTGGCCATCAGCTGCTTCTACCCACTCGCATCCCATCATCGTCATGGCCCCAGCACCTCATGCCACCACTCAGGCCCCTGGCTGTGAGGAGGTATGAGGTGCTCAGCGCAAGCCACCTATGACCGCGCCTGATTTGAGTTAAGTGCCTGGCGCGCAGGGTATTCCTGTTGGCCTGTGCAAGTCCCCTGGCATGGCTGTGTGAAACGGTTGCCGTCGTCCACCCAGCAGGGCAAGACGTGACTCGTCTTGCGCAGACGCGTGGCGAAAGCTCGCCAGGCCTCACCTTCACTTGCCTGCACATGCTGCATGGGCGCACGCTGTTCATGTGAATTGCAGCTGATGGGCTGGTTCCTCACGCACCTGTGTTTTGGCGTTGTGCATCAAGCCAGCTGGCACTGTGCACACAGGACACTGCCGCTGTCTGTAGTACTGATGCGCTTGTGCTGCGCTGACATTGGTGTAGTTGGTGCACGGGCTTGCCGCGTGACGGGCACACAGCAAGCGCTGCTGGCCCTGCAACGCACGCTGAGCCACTCGCCGCCTACTTTGCTCCCTTCCTTACACATGCGTGCACGCCCGCACGCACACCGTGCCCACACTTAGCCTAAGCTCTGCCATGCTGTAACAGTGGCATGCTGACCAAGATGAGCCATCATAATTGAGCACATGTTCAATATAAGGCCAGGCAGTGCTCCGCAGTGCCATGCCCGCAGCGATGGGTGGCTGACCACAGCGGTCACCAAGGTGGCGCAACTGGCCTGCTTGCGGGAACGAAGGCCGCTGGCACGTGGGCTCCCAAACTTTCACGCACTTTGTACCAGCGACGTCAAGGCGCTCCTGGTCAAGCTCAAACTGCCGCTGGACCAAATGCTTGCCGCAACACAGCGTCAGTGGACGCCTTGTAGAGTTGCAGGGCCATGCTTGACAGCTCACCTGTGGCGACGCCTCACTCGGAAACGTCGACCGCTCGCCCAGACGCAGAGACGTCGTTGCAGCTGCACAAGTGCGAGCACTGTGGCAAGCAGGGTATATATGCTATGCAGCGAGGCTACCTCAGCTAGCAGGGCGGGTGCAACGGCAGTTGTCCTTCTGCGCTGCGGGGCTTGCAGGATTGCACTGCACTGCAGTCGTCACTGCCAATCGGCACAGTGGAAGCAGCGCAAGCACGTATGTTGTGTGCAGCAAGCACGCAGCCACCTCTGCGCCCAAGCCGGGAGTTGAACAGGCTGCGGATATGCCAAACACACCACGGCAGCCGACCGACGACGCATCGCCTTTACACCGCCAGCCCAGCTGGACTCAGCCTGTCAGGGTGAACGCGTAAACACACCGCAGACGACCCGGAGTGGGTGCAATGAATGCTCAAGTGAGTCAGCATGCTTGTATACATGTATGCCTGCCCGTCCTTCCACTCACTGTCAGCCTAAGCTCCTCAACCCCAAGCACCGCCACCAGAGAACGCATTTGATGCCATTGTATGGGACCGATGCGTCTTTCTAGTGTGTATTGTGTGCCCCTGTGTCTGCACTGGTGATGTGCCCGCTACTACGCGGCGATATGGCGGAAGATGTGCGCTACAAGTGGCATTCAATGTGGTCTCCTGGGATGGTGCTGGTGGCAGGAGCGTGTCATGTTGCAGGTGGCATTGCATTTCACTCCATTATACTCCACAGTGCGTGTGATTGTGTTCAGCGCTGATTGGCTTCGCAGCAGGTGTGTTTACCGGGTGGGCTTTTGGAGACTGCTTTGCCAGCCACTGCTGGTCTATTTGGTGGGATGGGGTGTGGGCTCCACAAGACATGCAATGCTACCATTGTAGCCTGTCTGGGAAGTGCGCTTGACATGTGATGCGCGTACATAGTGCATGGTCTGGTTTAGGTATGGGTGATGACGTGATTTGCCGCACTTCTCCGGTCCTGCTGATGTTTGCCACTGGTCGTCCGGGAACAAGTGTGGCAGGCTTGCGTGGCCTTCATCACCTGAGCAAGACGAGGCTGCCAGCAGAGAGTGTTATGCTGCACGTATTGCACTTCAGATATACAAAGTGCAGCTGGCTGATGACTGTGTGACTTAAGCCTGCCCCTGCTTGCTTGGAGGTTGCGCCTGCTGGCCACGCATGCGTAGTCACGTGCATATTTCTCTGCGAAGTTCACGCGCGCAGTTTCCAAGCGACCCCCAGACGACCTGCATGGACTCCACTGCCGTTTACTTATTGACTGAATGACAAATTGGCAAGGCAGCTGTGCAGCGTAACGTGCAGCGGCTGGAGCACGTAGGGGCTTTCCACCAGCGGCGCATGTTCGTAAGTGTGGCCAAGGTTGGAATGTCAGCCATATGTGTGCGTATGGCGTGCCTCCACCCACCAAGGTGGCTCATGCTCCCACAAGCAGCCCCCCCCCCTGCCTTGGCTTGTGGGCATGTGGGTATGTGGGTATGCACACCGCAAGGTGGTGATGAGGGTGTGGCCCCAGCACCGACCTCAGGCGCCTCCCACACTGGTTTATGAGTTACCACGGCATGTCGACATGGCAAAGCATGCACAAGCTGCACGTTGCGCTACACAGGCTGCCACAACGTATGTCTGGCCACTGTGAGGGCCTCCAACTGGAGCTGCCGACGAGTTACAGGGTGAGTGTGGCAGTGGCGTTTGCGTGCTGCCACGGCAGGTAGCGTCGCGCGTCCTAGATTCCTACACATTCATTGATATATGCACTACTGTATGGTACTCACGCCTGCACCCGGCAGCTGAATGGCTGAGCGCAGAGGAGAGTGTTGTCCGCGACAGGCGGTCACCTGGGCGCGTAGCCTAGTACGGTTTCGCCCCCTGGTGACCAGGGCGCGACATGCGTGTGATGAAGTGGATGCATGGTGCGGTACGCGCACTGCAGGACCGTATCATGAAGCCCAGCCTGCAAATGCGACCGCAATCACTTGCTTCCTGTCCTGGACGCTTGACGATTCGCACCAACAATTGGTGCTAACGTATCGATGGCAACCCAAATAATGCAAAGATGCAGAGGCAGTCGCCCACAGTGACATAACATGCAAGACTTGCGTGGGAGACGATGCTTGCGAGCGTGGTGGTTCCAGACAGCATGCATTGACTGTTGGAATGCTTCCCCCTCTACCATTCAACATGCGTGCACCTTGCCAACTGCCAATTCACACGCATGTGAAGACTTCAGGGATCCATTCTGTGGTCTGCTGCCGGTCTTTTGTCTGCTTGTTTGCTGCCTGGAGCTGCCCGAACGCTATTACGTCGCCTGTGTGCCAGGCGGTCTCGCCGCCACCCGCCCAAATGGCTGTTTTCCTGTGAGACTGGGCAGTAGTCTCGAGTACCAAGGTTTATGTCACACCGCCTTTGCAAGCATGCTTGCGGACAAGTACTTCAACCGCTGGGCGGTTGGCAAGAGAGTTGCAGCATCACTGTTGTTTGGCTCACAGGCGTATGGTGACAGGTGAATAGTCGGCAAGCAAGTCGCTTGCCTGTGCGCCTGCCCCCCACCACACGAGCATATGATCATAGCATTTTGAGCTACCCTTTGAACCAATCTCACAGTAACAACAACACAGGGAGGAGTATTGCGGCAAGTTTGAGGAGGAGACATACATATGACTAGGGCAGGTGCAGGCCGGCAGCATTGGTGAGCGCGTTCCTCCCGTTAGGCAGTTTAGGGAGGTAGCATGGCTCACCCTCCCAAACCGATAAACAGTCAGAGAGTGATTGTTCTAAAAACTGCTGATTACCAGCTTTGACCTGCCAGCAGTAGCTGGTTGAAGTCAGTGGCTGTGGCAGCCCTCCTGCAAGGAGATGGATGGTGCAACCTTACCCCGCCTCCCACTCTGTTTCGGCTACAAAAATACATAGCTTGACTATGTTAAAACTGAGTTTGTGTGCCCCTACGGCAGCAGCAGTGTTCCCACAGGCAGGATGGCGTCACGGCGCCAGCGTGCAAGCTTGTAACAGTGATGGGCTGGGTGGCACTATATCTTCAAGGAGGTAGGGAAAGCGTCTATGCAGCTTAATCGTATTTGTATTTGGGTTTGGGAGGTGGCTGAGTGTGCAATAAGTAAGTCACTGATGCTAACACATTTTACCTAACGTCCAGGTACATTTACACCCACCACATACCAGCCTGCACAAACTCAACAGGAAAATGTTGAACAAGAGTAATGCACACGCCTTGTAAACTATGCTCCAGCCCCACAAATGTCTGCTCTCGTAAGACCTGCCCGCAGGCCCACCTACGGGCCGTCCTCCCGAATGGGGACGCTGAGACCCTCTCTGCTTACCCTGCTCTCTCTTGGGTTGTGCTGGTTATGCAAACCCAGCAGTGCTGATACAGTAATATACAGCTCATCGCTGGAGACTCCTGATGGCGATGGTTTCAGCACCTTGTTCCAAACCGACTCGACAGCCGGGCCTGTTGGCACCGTCTTGTATCAGTCGGCCTCAGCTGAATTCTCAAACACGTATGGACTTTTGATCGACGTCACAAAGGCTGCTGTGGACCCCACAAAGGTGCAATTTCGTGTAAGTGCACACCGGTTGGGTTGAGCGGGTCCTACCGGTAGGACTCCTTAGGATAAACTGCCGCAAACAACTTCTTTATTGAGAGTTATGCTCATTGTCGTTGCGTCGGCGTGCGCTCGATACGTCGTGCGTTTTGCAAAGGTGTCTGGAATGTGTATCGACCACCTGGCCAGTGCACATAGCTTTGTTCCTTCTGGGCACAGCCATGTGTGCCTTTTACCAGTGCATTTTGCCCCGGTAATCGCCGTTTTGTTTGCGTACACTTCGTTCCGGAGGGCAGCTGCCGTCGGTGTTCGGTTGCACTCGAACGACTTAGGGGAGGTTTAGCCTGCAGCACCATCAGGGTTGAAAGGTTGCTGTCGGTACCGATTGCGCGAGGCGGCCGTGGCCTGTTTCGGTGTTGTTGAACTGCGCCCTCGCGTAAGTGCTTGAGCTCTTACGCGGGTCCAGTGCGTTAAACCGCAGGCTTTGTGGGCTGCAGCAAGCCAACTGAGCAGATTTGTGTGAAATTCAGCGCAGCGCAGCCACCCATACTGACAGCCGGCGCAGCTGAACTGGACACTAGCTCAAGGAAGGATGGCTCAGCTTCTAAGGTCATATATTTGCACGGCGCAAATACCTGTCAGGACGCCATGACAGCACACCAGTCACGCCTGCTTGCCGTTAATCAGCAAGCTGCTGGTCCCCTTTCCAGCTGATTTCTCGTGTATGTGCCATGTATATAGGCTTCATAGGGTTATGGTCTGTGTTTCACCTTAACTTGTGGTCACGTAGCCTGGTAAAGAGCGGACCTACCCCCCTTTCGTCGCTCGGCGGGTTGATTTGTGCGCCTGCATCGACATGCGTCTGTGCTTTGACAGCACCCACACCAAATAACTCAAAGTGATTACATTGCAGTTCTTGTCTGAGCGCGTCGTCGCGCGTGTTTGGTTTCGTGTGTGTGTGCATTCTTGCAGACTCCTGCGACAATACAGCTTAGCAGCACATGGTTTTTGAACTTTTGCTGGTGGTCAGCTTTGTCTCCCTCGTCGACAAGTACCTCCGCAGTGGTCTCAGTGAACGTGATCGACACTACTGGGGCCACCCGATGGAGCTCAAACGGGGTGGTAGCGTTGACTGTCAATCAGACCTGGCAGCAGCTCTGTGTTCGCAACGTCAGGTTGCCAGCCACGTTTGCAGGACAGGTTAGTGCAACTTGTGGTTCCGCCTGCTGGCAGAACTCGTTGACCTTTGTCGTTGACAAATATGCTGCAAGCTCAGTACTGAACACCTCCTGCGCTTACCTTCTTGGCCACAATATGCCCATCGACGTTGCAGTTCAGCATAAACCTTGGTGGCGCCGTGGCTACGTATTATATTGATGATCCTGTGCTGTCGTATGCGTCGGCTAGCACGCCTGCACCGGCAGTGCCGAGCACGATTGCATACTGGAACAACTTTGAGGCAGCAGGCTCGGCACCTGGAGGTGCCACAGCATACCTGGCGTTGGATTCAACCGACGGGCCAGTCGCGTCAGTAACGTTTCAGTCCAGCGCGGCTGCTCATTTTGGCGCATACGGCGTGAGGGTGGCAGTGACGCTGGCCAACTCAGACACACCCTCACGCGTTGGCCTTGCAGTGGTGAGACCCTGTGCCTGCTCATCATTTGGTGAATCTTCATTGCACTCTCTCAATGGCTGAATGCATCACATATCATGGGACAATGGCCGGGATCAGGGTCAGATGTGTAATGCGGATGTAACCTTGCCATTCACAGCAGCCTGTGTGCCTTTCACGGCAGTGGCGGAGCTGCATGCGTGCACGATGCACCGAATGAGCTGCCACAGCCGCACTCCGCCTATGCCGCTTTTCTTGAGGAGCATAGTGTGCTGCACAGCCATGCGGCACATGTTACTGCCGGCCGGGCGCTGCACCACCGCAGCCTGCCGGCCGCCTGCTCACCTGCGCACGCCTTCCTGTGCGCACGCCTTCCTGTGCGCTGAAGCGCCGCCTGTCCTGGCAGCTGCCGGCCCAACGCACGGCCCAGCCGCGCAAATCCCGCTTTGCACAGCACCAGCGTGTGTCTAACACCGCACTCAACGTAGATGCAGCACCCGTGTCCACACCCCCCCACCTGTCCACCCCACACCGGGTGAAGGGTGCTTAGGCTTTCAACCGGCCGGTCATGAATGTGCTGCGCCCGTGCCCTGTGCTGCTTTCACCTGTGTGCGGCGGTCAACAGACCCCGCCCTACCCTAGCTTCGCGCTGCTGCCCCAGCGCAAGTACACGCTGTGCCTGTGGGCGCGCGTCGCTCCAGGGAGCGCGTCGTCGTCGTTCAGCATAGACCTCAAGGATGCCGCCAGCACCGCGGTCGTGGCGTCCACTGGCAGCTGGTACACGTAAGCGCCTCGGCTCGCCTCGCCTCGCCTCGCCTCGCCCCGCCTGAGCACATGCACACCGTACTGCTTGTACTGACTTCACAGGATGCAATTTGGCTGGGTTGCACTTTGCTGCGTGTGTGTACGTCATAAGGCCACGGCCTGGCATGTTGCGGGCGCAGAACCTCACAGACTGTGCAGTACGCGCACACAGAATGAGCCGGTAGACGCCAAGGCATGCGAGCATGTCATACAATGACCCCAACTTGATTGGTTGACGCCGGCGCTGCCGCGCCTGCTGCCCCCATGCGCAGGTTTGTGGCGACGCCCATATGGACGCAGCTGTGCTGGCCGGACGTGCAGGTGTCCCTGCCGATCTATGCCTCAGTGAGTGCAGTACAAGTGTACAACACTACATGACAGCAGTACATACAGTACATGCGGACTGTATAGGTGCCGTATGGCTAAGATCAGGATCCCTGCAGCCCCGCAGCCCACCACGTGCATCATGTGCCACAGCTGGCATCCCACCTGTCATGCCATTCAGCACATAGCACGCATGGCTGGAATGCCCGTGGTTGGTGAGGGCACGGGGGAGGGGGGAAGGCGGGGGAGGAACAGGGGAGGGTTGAAGGGCTTAAGGGGACTGAATGATAATTGTTATGGCAGTTGTGGCAGTCATGGCAGAAGCGTCGGCAGAGGGTGATGGAGTGTGCGTTGCAGCCGTAAGCACTGACGGTTGAAGCGTTGCCATGAGGACATGTCACTCCGCACCTGCACAGAGCGGCAACGGCGATGTGCGCTGTCTGGACGGTGTGTTGTTGCAGTGTGCTGCGCCACACCAGGCACCGACATGCTGCACGGCGCGTGCCACAAGCGTATGCATGCATGCACCCTTGTCTGCGCCCGCGCGCAGTTCGTGGTCAACCTAGGTGGCTCGGTGGCAGTGACCGACATCGACGATGTCACGCTGGCCTGGGAGCCGCTAGGGGGCGTCGTAGACTACTCGCCGCCGCCCTCACCCCCGCCGCCCTCACCGCCACCGCCTCTGCCGCCGCCACTGGTGCTGCCCCCGCCGTCCCCCTCGCAAGCACCTGGGGCAGCTTCCCCACCTCCGCTACCGCCACCGCCCTCACCGCCCCCACCATCCCCTCCACCCGCAACGGTGGCTTCCCCCCCG
>BDDA01001412.1:6955-18658 GCA_001662385.1 Chlamydomonas asymmetrica | reverse complement strand
GTTGTTGGTCACGCGTGCGCCATGTGCAATCGTCATCGCCGCATCCGTCGTGTTGGAGTACAAGTATAGCACGCCACCACAGGCGCCATTGTTGTACTCTCTTTGGTCGATGGCAGCATTTCTGCTGACCAGTACGCCAGGCCCGGTGACAATGAGAGTGCCCGAGAAGGTCCCAAAATAGCGGCAACACCCCCACACAAGGCGGTGTTGTTGAGCACCCTTGAGCCGCCCTCAATGCGGATTTCACCAGTCATATCGCCTGCATGACACACGCACATGCATACAAGAACCGCATGCATGCGTGCAAGGAGGAGGAGAGCATGCCAGGAAGATAGGCAGATCGCAAGAGGGTATTTAGTTGCGTGCCGTGTTGGCTGGGTGCACAATGCGGGCAGTGGTGCTGGCAGCACCAGCACGGCTGCATGGCTCTGTTGCGGTCCTGCTTGTGAGATGGTCAAGCACATACAGCAGCTACACCCTGGCTGGCACAACAGGTTAGTTGTGCATGATTGCCTTGGCATGCGAGTGTGTTGCTGCACGTTTCAGCCCATCTATGTTAACTGATAGTCAGGTGTGGCATCCGTAGGGCATGCATGCATGCAGAGCATACAGCCCTTTCTGATCGACCAGGCATGCATGCGATGGTGGTGCAGCCTGTGCGGAAGCGCAAAGGTCGTGCTCAAGTGGAAGGGCACACACACGCGTTTGGAGCCCACAAAAAATTGCAATTACACCACCATGACCGCTCCAGCCTGTGCCCGACACCTAAGAGTCCGCAACACCATCTGCTGCGTTGTAGGAAAGCTCACTGCCGTCCATGACGATGAAGTACGAGGAGGAATAGCCTAAAGGGGTGAACCGCATGTACACGCACATACGAGAACGGGTCTGTAAAATCGTTGTGCTTGTGTCCGTGGCTGCGTGCCAAGCAATGCACACCTTGTACAAACACCTACTTGTGGGGAATATCTGATGGACCTAGTCAATATGAAATGGACAGTCGGACGTCCGGGTTGCGGCCTGATTAGCCCCACTCATTAGCCCCGCTCGCTAGCCTCACTTACTAGTTTCACTCACTGGTGGTTGTTATAACGACCCACGTTCCCCAGCTCGGTTGCCGGAGATACGGCTGCTGTCCCCCACCAGGAACGTTGCACCATCAAACGCAGAGCTCCAAACGACGCCACCATCATGCACTGCTTGGTTGTACACGATGGAGCTGTTGCTGGTGATGTGTATGCTCCCAGTGATTGTGTTCGACACATGGACCACGCCGCCGAAATCGGCGGTGTTGCTGGCCACGATCGCGCCGTGTGTGACTGTTATCACGCCTGTGAGGTCTGAGAGTGAATTTAGGACGCCGCCAACGCTCCACGCATGGTTTGCATCAATATGCGTATCAGGGTCAATGGCTGTAAAGTTGCCTGCAAAATTGCCATACACCAAGATCATGCCACCTTGCGTGGTTGTGTTGTTGAGGACTCTTGAGTTGCCCTCAATACGCATCACTCTCGTCATGTCACCTGCATGCAATACCGTATACAGCCGGCAGAGAACTCAGTGTTGGTTGACGGGTCCAGTAGCAGTGCCTGCATGGTGCACCCAACATGAGCACGAGCAATGCAAGCGGCAATGATGCAATCTGTAAATGTGCATATGGCCATCACTGGCAAGCAGCACTTCGTAGCGAAGCACATCATGCATCCACAGCTGAGATTGGGGGTTTCTGAAACCCAGTATATCGCGTACCACTTAGCCATTGATCAGGTCGAGCACATAGAGCACACACATCGGCGCGGTTCTTGCACACACACACGAACGCACGCAAACACGCACGCCACGCCACGCACATACGCATGCATGTGGCAGGTTGTTGCATGCAACACGGCACATCAGTAAACAACTGCCACCCACCAGTAATTAGGATGACACCACCGTGATGTTGGGTGACTGCATCTGCCACGTAAGCCAGTTGATCCCCACCAGCTGCGTTGTTTGAGACCTCGCTGCCACTGACAAGGAATAGTCCAGAGAATGCTACAGGCACGGAATGGCGTCAATACAGCATGAAGTAAGTCGTTGTTGAGTGTTGTGCTGGTGCACTGCCCATAAGGCTGGCTTGATGTCACGCTTGTGTGTGCGGTGAAAAAGTCAATCATCAACGATTTGTGTTGGATGCTTTCCTAGTCAAGCATGCGACACAAATCAGGCGCGAGCTTACGCTACCTACTGGCCTGCATGTGATACAGCTTGATCAAGTGTTGCATGACAACCTCAGCGCAATCAACGGTGCTTGTACTTACTTTTCACAAGTAGCACCCCCCCATGGACAGCAGCCCGAAATGCAGCTGCCGTCCTTCAGGAGCAAGTCGCCAGTAAAGTCCATGGTCCAGATGCAGCCGCCCTGTCTGGCTTGGTTGTCCTTGACAATGCTGCCGTTGACGATGTGAATGCTCCCGCTAAAATCCCCTCCACAGTGCACCACGCCTCCGTAAGCCCGTGCGTGGTTGTCCTCAACAATGCTGCCGTTCACGATTTGGATGCCGCCTCTGAAATCCCCTCCTCAGTACACCACGCCTCCGTAGCGCGCAGTGTTGTGTGACACTGCCGCACTGCTGGCCACCGTCACCAAGGAGCCCTCAGCTGATGCACCAATGCACAATAACCCACCGCAGAACCGCGCTGTGTTGTTGCTCACGTTTGTGCCTTGGTCCTTTACTGTGAGGCTACTTGAAAACGTTCTATCAACGTTGGCAACACCGACGAACGAAGCGAAATTGCCCACCACATGGCTTCCGCCCTCGATGCGGATTGTACCAGTCATGCCTGAAGCCACAAGAACGTCACTGACGCATTTATACTTTTAGACTGGTGGGCATATTTAATGTTCCGCATTTCAGTTGGGACTGGCAAGGGGGAGGGTCAGGGGCTCATGGAAACAGGCCCTATCCATTCACCCACCCATTCACCCGCTCGTTGTATCGTACACAGTATTGACATAATCGACAACGCATTGAGTCTGCTGCCATGAAGGACCGTGATACCCAAAGTCCGGAAAAGGCTTTAGTGTCCGCATTGCCACCTACCTGGATGACGTGTGTCAATCGGAGGGCAGTGCCAGCGGGGTGGGCCGTGCAATTGTGCCACCCACTCGGATGAAGGGCTGGGGCATGCACCATTCCGCCCCGTTTTATGACTAAGCAGCCTTTTGCCACCCCAAACAAACACAAGCACTCACTGGTTTTGTGGATAACGCCGCCACTGGTGTAGTAAGCGTTGCCAATTTCCGAATACCAATTTTCATAATCGATAGAGTTGTACGACACCTCGCTGCCACTTGTCACATGGAACTCTCCGGAAAACACTGCATGCAGTCAAGCCACAGAGCCAGAGAGACTGTGGTTGTTGTTGTCTGTCTTGCACATGACATGCTAGACATGCTCGGGATAAGTCAGAGTTGGAGTGGTGTGTAGCGGACGTTACGCTGTAGCGTGAGGCCAGGACAGTCACACTGCTCATTCCGCTTCTCAGCATACATGCTTGGCCCGACATGCTCCGACATTTGCGTCAGGCCACTGTCCTGAATGCATGGGAATTGCAGCGTGGTAGTCACACCCACCAGCACATACACACAACTGCTTGCCTGTCCTGCTCTTGCCTGCTGCGGCAGCGAGGCCTGCGCTTTGTAACCTTGACCATCCGCAAAAAAATGCACATGGCTCCGTGGCTGGGATTTCAATCAGGCTGCTGCCCTGAGTGCATGGATAATGTCGCATCATAGCTAGACCGCCAGTTCAGTTGTGTGTACATGCACATGGCTCACCGTTGCTGATGATAACGCCCCCGTAGTAACAGGCGTGGTTGCCCGTTACGCGGCTGCCGTTGGCCACGATGAAACGCCCAACAACGTCGTTGTCGGTTGAAAGAACACCGCCCAAGTCCGACCGAAAGGGGCCCTTGCCAACAGCTGCGTTGCCTTCCACGACGCTATAATCCGTGACACTGAAGTCTAGCAACATGTCCCCGAACGCAGACATGACACCGCCGCTGCGGCCAGCGGTGTTGTATGACACGCTGGTGCCCTGCCCGGCAACACACACGCTACCTGACGCGGAGCCATTTGTGAAGAGCAGCCCCCAGATCTTATCGTGTTGTAGCTGGTGTTGCCGGCAGAGTTGTCGGTAACGCGGCCTCCGTTTTCCACCGCAAAATACCCGTCGGAACCAACGTTCCCATTGCATGCAATGCAACCGCCAGATTCCCCGGCGTGGTTCATGCCCATGGTGGCCCCTGTAGACACCACAAACGACCTGAAGTCTCCATCGGCGATGCGCAAAACCCCGCTGTCAGCAGAGGCGTTGTTGACGTTGGAGGTGACCAAAATGGATGCGGTCGTGTTGAATCCTGCCTGTACATACATCACGCCCCCATCCTCCGCCGCATTGCTGGTGAAGGTGCTGCCCTCCTCAATAGTGAAGGTGCCATACAGCAAGCCCGAGCAAAACACTGCACCTCCCAGCTTTGCCACGTTGTTGGACATGTCGGAGCCAAGGAACCGCAAGTGTGACCCAGCATGAATCGGCATGCGCAGCATAATGGCTCCTCCCACGTCTGCCGCAGCGTTGTCGCTGATGTCGTAATCAGCGATCTGCACCTCTGACCCAGCCAGGTGCGGGCAGGGCAGGTCCAGCGCACCGCCGCACTGCGCAGAGCTATGTGTGAAGGAGCTGCTAGCAATGACTGAGCCATCGGCCAGTGCGGTAGACAGGTCTGCGCTCAGGCAAGCGCCACAATTGGTGAGGGTGGAGATGTCGGACGTATTGAGTGTGATAAGCGTCCGCAACACGCTGGTGCAGGTGACTCGCTGCATGCTGAGGTGCACTGGGTGTGGTTGGGGTTACAGCTTGCATCGGTTTCCAGCTGCAACCGTGTGGCGCTTATCGAGCGCTTCCGAGCCTGCAGTGCCTGCGCCATTGACTGACTACCAGACATTGCGCTATGCTGTTAACGCCAACCTACGTGGCATAGCGGTCTTGTGCGTACGGTAAATGCCGGTTGCCTATCATCAGTACACCACCCAAAGCTTTCCCCTCTTTGTTGCGCTGTGTATGGAGCGTTGACACACACGCCTGGCAGCTTGCCAACAGGCACGCATGCAAGCAGCCAGCTGCAGGTCCCAACTATGCATCTGCTCGCTTGCAATGCTTACCGGCACAAGGTCAAATATATCAATGTCCCAACAGCCTGGTCGAACGAGTGCGCTGGCGCCCCCGTGTAAACGCGTTTCAACCAGCCAGAACCCCACCTAGGGGCGCAAAACTCAACTGCCCAGGTGATATGATGATGATGATGATTTTACAGTCAGCTAGCACAAGGCCAAGGCCTGCCCTCAGAGAGGGGGAACCAACACGCATCAAGACAATCAACAAGCACGGACGCCTACAACAAGCATTAAGCACAGTTGGTCCTCAAATGCCACACTTTGGACATGAATTTAGCAACAAGCAACTGATCTACGTGGCTCAGCACGGCCTTCATGTCGCGCCGCCGAGCACGGTTGCTAGTGAACATCTCACATAACTGTGTTCTCAAGGCAGCGTAGTAGGTACACTCCATAACGACATGAAACTCATCCTCAACCTGCCCAGTCGAGCATTTAGTGCAAGTACGGCGAGCACGAGCTCTGCGGTGAAGGGGATGTTGAGTACGATCACGGTTCACCTCTAGAACATGACAACAACCTAGCCGCAATCGCATCAAACACACATGCAACTCACAAGGGATGCACTTGTTCAAGTGGCTGTGATGTGCACCCTGCGGCAAGCCTACCCATTCCATATAAGCATGCAGTTTAGGGAAGACAGTCGTGCTGCGTGGGTGACCGGACATGCAACGAAGAACGCGATCACGCCAACAGGCGTTGATACAATCGCCCAACGCTGTCACATCAACGCACAAATCCCAGTAGTACGACAACGCACCAGCTGGGAACGACACAGTACAGGAAGAGAAGCAGGCAGTACGAAGCTGGTTGACAAAAGTACTTCCCGTAGCAGCCGACAGATGGGCCAGAAACTGATAAGCCTTAAACAACCAACACTTACGAACGCCAGAAATCATGAGCGCTAAATCCGCACGGGCAGCCTGCCCGGCCATGCAGCCTGGATTTGCAAGTACACTATTCCACAGCCGAAACACACACTGAGCAATGTGGACTTGCATGGGGTGCACCCCAAACTCTTGAAGCAACACCCAGTTCGGAGCAGAACGATTGACACCAGCCACATCCAGAAAATCCAGTTGCACATGCTCAAATGAGTGATGATAAGGCAAAACGGTGCGGTAAGATGATCCTGTAAGGGGCGCTGCTGTGATGGTTAGGAGGCTAGGGCCCCAAACCTGGCAGCCGTAAGTCAGAACAGGTTGGACTATGGTATTGAACTTGAAGATAGGGCGGAACATGTTGCATTTCCTTCAGGCGCCTGATGCGAGAACCTAGCACGGGTAGCGGCTTCCTTAAGTTGGGTGAATGCACAGTCCATGCCACCCGACTTGGTGAACAGCAAGCCCAAATACTTGGCTTCAGGCACTACATCGATATGTTGCCCCTTACAGCGGAAAACGCGGGGGCGGTGAGGCGCTGTAGCGGCAACCTTGCCAGAGATAACAATCTGAGTCTTGGAAACATTCACATCCATGCCTGTAACAACGCTACAGATTTCCAAGGATGCCAGCATGCTTTGTAGACTCAAGGGGCATTGCGTGACCAGGGTCAAATCATCTGCAAACAACAAATAGAACATGGCCAAGCCATCCATGCACGGGGAGGCTGAGAGAAAGTCAAAGGGATCATCAGACGCCAAACTAGCCATGTTACGGCTGTAAGCAACTCAGGAAGCACCTCAATGAAAAGGCCAAAAAGAACAGGACTCAACGGGTCACCTTGCTTGACCCCAGGAACACTATCGAACACCTGACTGAGCTTGCCAGACAGTTTAACACGCATACGTACTTGCCGGTACATGGCCTTGAGTGCCGCAAGAAATTTGCCACGGAGACCCAAATGCTCAAGCCTACGCCACAGCAACTGACATTGCACCAAGTCAAAAGCCTTGACAAAATCGAGGAAGTAGACAAAGAGAGGAGGGAGCCATGCGCCGTGCTGAGAAGCAATGCTTGGCTTGCAAATGCGACAGCACAAACAAGTTGTGAGATGTACCCACGTTCTTGCGAAAGCCGGACTAACAAGTAGCCCGCAAACCCTTGTCCTCCAAAAAACCAAAAAGCCTACGCTCAATGGCTGATGCATATGACTTGGCCAACGAACTCATAACGGAAATCCCCAGGTAATTGGTGGGGAGGGAGATGTTGCCGTTGCTCTTGTAAAGAGGGGTAACTAAAGTGGTGCACCAAGGCGACGGGTACTCATCTGTAGCAATGATCCGATTGAAGAGAGTAGTGCACAGGCAAAGTAGCTTGGGTTGGATAGCAGGGGGAACCGGTGTACGAGATGCCAGCGGAGGAACAATGCGTGCATATTTCAGACACTCAATAACCTATCCGCACCCACAACTTTGCCATTTTGCAAGCTTAAGAGAACAGAGGAAACCTCAGCGCTAGACAAGACAAAAGAATCATCAAGCCTCGCATGCGTAGCCTGGCATTCAGACAAGAAGCGTGAATCAGCAGACATGCAAGGGAACGCATCCTTAACGTCTGCATGGCTGCGGCCTTGAGCTAGGCTGGCAATCCGCACACTCCAAAGCACCCTTGCCGCAACATCTACCTTGCCTTGGTCAAAAACATCACCATCACAGAGCACCGACTTGAAATGTTGTTCAAAAGTTTCTATGGAGGGGCTACCAGCAGGAGATGGAGTCTGGGGCGCAGGCACTGGCGTTGGGCGCAGCGCAATCACGCATTTGCAATGTGCACAATTCACCTTAGAGGCTGGAAACTGCCAAGTCCCCAGCAGTCCACACCCGAAACCAAGCTTGCGAAGCTCTGCGTGTACGGACTTGGCCAGCGCCCCTCCAGCCCGGTACCGGCTTCACTCTTGTTGTCTGAGCGTGCTGCTGCTGGCCAGGGCTGATTGGTGCCCTTGAGGCACCAACGAATGCCCACAAGTGAGATCAGGTGTCACCCAACTGGAGGGGCACTCGTCGAAAACCGAGCGAGCACAAGCGAGAGGCAAGGTTACAATTGCAATGAACACGACTATACCCTGACCAGACTATTGGACACCACTGCGTCAGTGTTCTAGGGGCGGCTCAGGCCGGAAGGGCGTATGGGCAAAGTACGAAGGTGGTTGAAGTGGCACCTAAATGTGTGACAACTGTCTGCAGCAACAGCTCAATTCCAGTAGATGGTGTTGGGGAGGCCCCCCGCAGCCGTAGACCATCCGATCGGCTCTTTCCGGTATCCTGAACACATAAGCTTCAAAACACTGCAACAACGGCTCGCTTTGGTGCGGTGTGGAATAAACACGCTTTGGGCAACCGCAAGGGGTGCGGCTTCGGGACATTAATTGGACCTTGTGCGGATATTGACGCGCGCAACGTGCCATGAGACTGTATCCCAGACCAGCAGAGCCAGGGGATCAGATCTGGGACAAGGCATTAGGAGAGGCAATCGAGAAGGTTAGCTCAATTCGTTGACCAAGTCATGCACTGCGGCCAAGAAATCGGACAAAAGCGGAAATCCACAGAATTGCTTCACAGGGCTTCCAGCTGCATGACGATAGGCTCACACAGCACCATGACATGCGCCAGTGCCTGGCTGCAATGTGGGCCAAGCCAGGATGCTCACCAGTCACATAACACATCATGGTCGGCCTGGCCAGTGGTCAGCATGAGGACGTGGCGGCATCATGTGGGCTCAACACGCAAGCGGGGACAGCAAGAGGGATGGAGGCCTAGCGGGGGGACTGGCGGGCATACAGCGCTCGATAGCGGCAGGGGGAAAGCGCACTAGGGCCAACTGCAGGGTGTCTTGTGAGGGCCCGACCGCCAGAGGAAAGCGGAGGGCAGAGTAAGGTGGAGCCCATTGTGGAAAGGCAATGCAGCCACCCAAGCACCAGCAGGCAGTAGCTTGAGGACGCAACCTGAGTGCTGAAGCAAAACCTGCGGCCATGACGGTGGGGTAGAGTGGATGGATGGATGGATGGATGGATGGATGGATGCGTTATTCATCAAGGCGGTGATGGGGCAGCAAGGGCATACATGCTGCAGGCATGCTCAACAAAAAAATAATGGTGCTGCGACACAAACGCACGGCAACATGCAGCGTTACAACCTATAGCAACATGCGAACAGGCAGTACAGTATGATTCTCCCATGCCAAACTGTTGGTGCAACGCTACAGGGGTTAGCAATACACCCGACACCTAACAGCTATAAGCAAGGACATATGCCAAGCTGCTACTCTTCAGCGTGCGGTGATGCCGCATGCTCAGTAGGAAGCAGTGGGCCAGCCAGATGAAAATGGCGGGAGCCGACGACGATAACACGAGCAAGGGCCGGCTTTGTGGCTGGCAAAATGCTCAGAACGTTGCCGGTGCCATCCAGTCTGGTCAGTACATCAGCCTGGTCAGTACATCAGCCTGGTCAGTACATCAGCCTGGTCATCACAAGGTTGTTGTGATCTTGCGTTGTGAACCTCCAACGCAAGATCACAACAACAACCAGGCCAGAGTGATACCGTGATGGCCTACACGCATGCGACACATTCACCTCCTGTACCAAGGTGACCAAATCCAACTTTGCTTGGAAATGGCAACAATACGCAACCTGATGCACATTCAAAGGAAATGATTGGAACCAGAAGCAATACCCGAGTGTGCATCCACCAGTGTCCAGCAGTCCACAGTAAACAATCACCAAGCCAGGCGTCCACCCTGGGCGCCAAAACAATACTGCTGGTATTACCCCACACACAACCCATGCTCAAAGGAGCTTTGGGGGGTGGGGGGTGGGGGGTGGGGCAGGGGGTGTTCATGAGCAGCACCCAGTTTATCAAAACTAACCAAGTCAAGGAGCAGCACAGCCGTGACACGTAATCCCCTCCACTTCAACCCGTGCAAAATCTGTATGCAATAACAACAGTGCAGCGCACAGTCCCTACATGAATAGCAGGGCAGTATCGCACAGTACCCTTGCCATACGCTTGCTCGTGCAAACGTATCCGTTCATGCTTTCCTGCAAGGCGACCTCAACCCACTCCCTTTATGGGTGCGGGTGCCTTGCTTGCACATCAGTCTCAAAAGGCCGAGGCCTGCAGGAATGGCAAAGAGATGGGGGCTGTGATCACCAAGTACACATTGACGAATTCGGTGACACCTTTCATGAATCAAGGGAACACAGCCAAGCTAATGGGCTAGTAGTGGTGTGTGTGACGTTGTTTCGCCCGGCAGAGTAACAATGACAAAGAGAGCTGTGTGTGTGATAATTATCTTCTTGCCTATTTCCAGGCAGCAAGAAGTGCGCAATAGCGCAGCCATGCCTGGGAGCTGTTAGCACAGAGAGCAGCCAGGCTGCAACCATCAAGCACAGTTAAAGCCACCCCAGACCGCTCTGGGAAGGTAACAAGCAGCAGGCCCAGGCCCAATGAATGATGTGCCGTGCATATTGTTGACGGCACACGATGCCCTGGATTCAGGTGCTCACTGGTGCATATTGCTAGAGCATCTCAATATGCATCTCACTAACATTTCATTCTTGTCGCTTTTCCCCATCTGGGGGAAGACGCGTGGGCCGTTTGGCCAACATGCTCCTGACGTAACATTAGCATCTCATTAAGCGTACACGGACGACTCAAGCACCAGGCCATCGACCACGTTTTGACTCATGTCTCCCAATAATCGATTGGTGCATGATCAAGTGCATAAACATGTGAAAAGTGTGACACACCCATGTGCGTTACATGCACCTGCGCGGCTGCGAGGCGCAGCAATCACCGCTCGCCGGCCTGCATGCGGGAGTGCTGCTTGCCCTGCATGGCATGAACCCAACGCGTGGTTACCGGATGTGCCCCTGGATTGATGGCCTCGTCGGGGCCAGCAGACTGACGCGCAATGTAGGAGCGCTCCCTAGAAGGCCCCCGTGGGGATGCAGATGGGGCATGGCGGCCGCCGGCCTGCGATGCCAGCGCTCCTCCTATGCCAGGCGACGCTCGTGGGTTCGTGAGCGGCGGGAAGGAGGAATCAGATGCTGCGGCGGCTTGCGCAATCCAGGGGTGGAGCATCAGATCCTCCACAGTCGGCCTCCGCGCCTCACCCTCCCATACCAGCGCCTGGGCAATGAAGCTGCGGGCCAGGCGGGACAGGCTGGCGGGCATGTACACGTCACCCGAGGCCAGGCGCTCAATCACGCCTTCGTCCGTGGGGGCGGCAAACGGCGTCACACCCACCAGCTGCATGAACAACCAACATGGTGAAGGGAAGTGCGCGTCAGGTGTTGTGTGCTATTCCTGAGCAGCATAAGTGACGCTGTTTGGGGTTAACTGCGCTTGCTGCTCTGTCTCTCTTGCGGCCGCTCCGTATTGCATACTCGTTGGACTGGACTGACACAGCATGATTGCGATGCGCTGATCCTGATATTTGATATTAATGCTGATCCAACCAGCGTAGATGTCTCACAGCTGCCGCTCGTGGAAAGAGAAGTGCTACTCAACCTCACAAGGACTAGAGTATGCATGCCAATCAAC
>BDDA01001411.1:0-13161 GCA_001662385.1 Chlamydomonas asymmetrica | reverse complement strand
TGCAGGCGAGTCCGCGCAGCAGCACCGCCACGGCCTCACCAACTTCACCAACGATGAGCTGCTGCACGTCGGCAAGGAGTGCGCAAACAACCTCATGGCGGCCGGCACGCACCACCGCACGCTGCTGCAGCACTTGTCGGACTTCCAGCAACGCCTCGTGCTGCGCTTCTCGCGCCTGCTTTACACGCCCAGCCAGCTGCACCGAGCGATGCTCGAGGACTTCGCGCAGGGCGCCGAGAAAAAGCACGACGGGGCGAAAGAGAACGAGAGCGCTGGCGGAGACAACCAGGCTCCCGCCGCACAAGTGCCGTTGGTGCTGATTACGGACGAAAAGGCGCTGCGCAAACGGGCGGTGGAGGGGGAGCTTCCGCCCTGGGTGTCGCCCAACGTGCAGGTGTGTTCAAATGATGTACCTCCCGTTGGGCCACGAAGTGTGCTTTCCGCGTGTGCAGGTGTGCGCACACCGTGCGCGGCAGCGGCGCCGTTACGAGCGGCGGCGTGTGCCTGCTGCGTGGGATTTGCTGTAGCAGTTGCTAGGGCTGTCCGATGCAATACAGGCTCATATGGCATTTCATACACGCACGGTACCGGGTAACGGTACAGGATCTGTCGCATGTAAGAACTTGCATGTGTAGGATGAACGTCAATCAGACCCTCACAGTGCTTGTATGTTGCCACTTGCCACACAACGTTCCTTCGTCAAGTAAGCATTAGCATTCTACCTCACCACCCCTTTACTCGCATCCCCGACCTGCGCTTAACCCTTGCTTTTTGCAATGCCATGACGTGGGGCTTGTGCTGTGGGCTGAGCGGTGCAGGCGGTGCACTTTTCGGCGGTAGCCCCGCCCACCACCGCGTTCGAATACGGCAAGCACCAGACCGGCAGCCCCAAGAACATCCACATCCGCTCGCTGGTGGACTTTGGCGTGATGGTGCGTGCGCGCTGCCTGGTGCACACCTACAGCGGCTACAGCGGCCAGGTGAGCGGCGCAATGCATGAGTGGCACTACTGCCTCTTCCGATCAACTAACCCCCTGTAGCTACATCCCTGCCCTGGACCTGGGGCATCTTGCATGCTGCTGACGTGCTGCGGAGTAGCAGGGGTGGCAGGGGTGAGCATAGCGCACATGGCAGCAGGGGGTATGCGTGTCTGCAGGGCTGACGAATGGGGGCGGGCGGAGGATGCTATAGGGAGGGAGGCGAATGTGTGAGGATGGGGAAAGGGGAGGTGGGCGGGGGGGATGTAAGGGAGGCAGGGAGGGAGGAGTGCGATTCGGCAAACCCCTAGTGGTGGCAGTGGCGTGGTGTGCGCGTCAGTGTGTGTGTCGGGGCCCAGGCGGACGCCCACCATGCGCTGCACGCTGCTCACGTGCGGGCGGCTGTAAGTTGAGCTTACGGCAGGTGTGTGTGCTGCGGACTGTGGTGTGTGTCAGCAAGAAGGTCCTGTTGGGCGACGCAGTGCAATTCCCATGGGGCCGTACCGTGTGCATATGCGTACAAATCATGGTCTGTGTGTATGCGTGTGTGCGTCTGTGATGTCACTGATGTGTGTGGTGTGGTGTCACCACGCAGGCGTACCTACTGGGGCCCAGCGACTGCCACCTCAGGCTGGACGACTGCCTCACCCGGGGCACCAGCCACAAGCTGGTGTGAACCCAACAAGCAACGCAACACCCTGAATACCTCGTGTGCGTGCATGCTCTGAAGGTTTGAAGTATAGTAGGCTTCCTATAGCCAGTGAGCCACCAATGGACCCGATCGGCGTCCTTATACGTCATCATGGATCCGATGCTAGATTGGGTTTTGGCGCCTTGACGCGCATGCGACATTTTGTCAGTCGTTCAGGCAGCCGCGGATCTATGTTGCTACGTAGCCTGCCTGGCGCTTGCAGGAAGCTGAGGGACAGGGACAGGTGTTGCAGTGCACAGCGCAGGGCGTGATTTTGGGTACTTGTATTGTATGTACTGCGAAATTGGCATGGCTTGGCAGGACGGATTCATTGGACGTGCAGGTGGCACAACATGTTTTTTCTGCTGATGCTTGCATACACATTGTGTGTGGCAGGAGAGTGAGGCATATGTCCCTAAAAAAGTGACCCAAGGATTAGGGTTGGTGTGGGTTCGAGTATCGCCCACACATCGTCACTGTGGCTGGTGTGTGTTTTTCAGCTGCCGTCCTTCAACGGTCATCATGCCTTGCATGCATGCTTCGCTGCCTGTTTAGCTCACATCATGTCCTTTTGCATGCATAACTAACAGCCGGCCTTGGACCAGGTTGTGTTTCAGCGGGCTGCGTAATTGTTGCATGCACTTTTCCGCGTGCCGTGGCGGACAGCTGTGGTATTTCATCTGCTCAATTGCTTTCTCCTAGTTGGTCCCACAGATAGGGAGCGGAGCTGGGTAGTGCTTACGCGTGGCCGATATCAATACGTGAAGGTATACATGCGATTGTTGCTATTCACATATATGATGGTATGCCGGCATTTGCATGCAAGTAGGCGCGGAATGCCGTGAGCACTTGACGCCTGTGTAGAGTCGTGTATGCGACGCATTCTTCAACAGCATACGATGATATGGACTACTGGTAAATTGTAGCATTAGTGTATGATGGACAACAGTAAAACATATGTGATTCCAAAGACGGGTGCACACGCCCATTCGCCGTCCACTCCGCTGAAGCTCCACCTCCCCGCAACGCCTTGCATGGCGAGCCCATTCCGGTCTGCGCTAAACGTCGGCCGGGGCTCTCTGACGCGTGCCCCACGCATGCATGCATGCTGTTGGTGGTTACTGCTTCGTGCGTTCAAGCGACAGGGAGAAATCATTGCGCGATATTAGCGGCAGCGTTATATGAAACTGCCCAACTTAAGCCATTCGATCGAAGACGGGCGAGCTGTATGGTGGGCGTGTGAAGCTGAGTAATGGTTCAAATGCCTTGGTGATGCCTCAATCGCTTCCGTGCTTTATACGTCCTGTTGCATGGCCCATGCTTCCCCCCGGATGGGAACCAGGAGACCATAAGAGGTTTAGCAACCATGCATGATATATATGCTGCGTGCATGCTTCATGCAATTTTACACAACAGGGGATCTGCAACTGGATCTGCATTCTGCAATTTCGCCACATCCAGTCGCACGCCACCCCCGCCCCCACCTCAACACCTCCGCCAACCGCTCTCGCTCACAGCCTAATGTTGATGTGTGCAAAGCGCTGCTTGCATGCCAGTTGTTGGCGCTTTGCACACCACGACTGGAGTTGTCGCAAGTGTATCTGCAATGAAGAGAAGACTGCTCTGCTCTCTCAACCCAGTTGAGCATACATTGTTGTACATTACGGGGCGTGTAAATTTCTACGCACACATGTGGCCTTTGCTGTATGCCACACTACGTTGTACGGTATACTGCATGCAACGTGTGACCGTGGCTTGGGCAGCTTGCGGTCTGCCGTTTGATGCTGTGCTGTGAGCGGATGGAGCAGTGAGTCGCGCAGTGCCGATGTCAGCGATTCCCTGGGCACCACGTGCGCTGCACAGAATGCCGTCATACATCGCATTGCAGCCGTCAGCAGCAGGGTGGCAGCACCCTCCGTTGTGGGACGGAGCATCCACCTGACTAAGCTGACCCTGTCCAATGCGTTTCAGCACATGCATCAGGTGCTAGCGCAGCCAGACGTGGTATTCCAATCACACAGGGCCGTGCCAAGGTTGCTGCGCCAGCGCCTGTTTTCAGGAAAACACGTGTGTACGACGAAAAACAGCCACACGGCGTTGTTAGCGCTGCAAGGAACGGACGTCCACGCTGCTTGTGTGGGCCACATATATGTTTCCAATGTGTGCAAGGAGCAACAAGAGGCCGGACAAGTCGTGAACCTCTAACAGTACACAGTGCCCTTCACGGGCGCGAGGCAAACTTCGTGCTTTGATGAACTGGTGTCGTCACTCGTCAGCATCAATCTAGGGTTCAGTCAGGTGTTGTCACTCTTCCATCGCCACCCTGCTCGGCAAAGGTTGGCAGGTGCTTGACTCAAACCGAGTTGTGGCACTGCGATTGCCAGGCCAGACTGGTCACGAAACATGGCCATCAAACCAGACAGACAGGCTGCTGACGAATTCATATATGTCTCAAACCTACACGCTCAAACACTAGCTGTGAGGCAAACCAGGGAAGTCTCACAAAAGTCACTTGAGCACCGTCCTGGAACCACCCGGTGTCAGCGGGACGCCGGACCCAGTGTGTCCAGCCAAAATAACAGGAAGCCAGCATCACCGCCGTACGATCATGTGTAACCCAAACAGGGGCTTAACGTTGGTACAATGCCTGGTATGTGTGGCACCCGACAGGCATTTCAAACCGCAAATTGGTTTTACGCTCGTCCACACTATCGTCACTCGGAGCAGCACTGGTCCAACATACTGTTTCAATATGCGATCTTTGCTGTTGTCTGGAGCGACTGCTGTATTTGTAGCGACTGCTAAGCGCCTGTCGCCCTGCATCGTTGCCATCTCTGAGATTCGCACCCCAGCACAGCAGGCTGCCCTTGCGACATACGTGCGTTACGCTAGCTAAGGCCGCACCATTTTGATTTTAAAAGGCCAAAACGCGTTCTTGAGCGCCATATTCGCCTTGAGCGTGTTTGGATTGTCGAAGCTTGGTAAGGTTTGGCTTCCCTGGCCAGGGTCGTGCTGCTTGGTGCTAATTTTGTTGATAACGTTAGCTTACTTCTGCTTTTGCTGACACCTAAAATGCGCCTGACACATTCAGGCGGATTGAGTGGCACATTTGACGGTAGCGGTGGCGTGCTCCACAAGATGGAACTGTCCAGACGTGACCAGGGAACAGCAAGCTCAGTACACCTGTGACGCAACAACTGACCGAGGACCATATCGTGGGCCTCGTCCATCCTGGTTGCAGGCAAACGCGCTGTTTGTGGTATTACACCTCCGTTGACCGTCACCGGGGCGACGTGGCGGCACTTATTCAACTGGTGCTTAAAACAGCACTCGCAAGTCAAGCACACATCCATGTCAGAGCATCCTGCTCGCGCTAAGGAGCCTGTCTTGGTGGTGCCAGGGTCTTCCATGTTTGAAATGTTCGTACAAAGCGCTGGCGCCAAGGTTTTATTGATTGCCGTATATATGTTCCTCAATATGTTCCTCAACATCCTCAACAAGTGGCTTCTCTCGCAATTTGGCTTCCCTTTCCCTTTGGTGCTCTCCATATCGCATATGGTAAGCTTGGTGGCTTACCGAGCAGTTCGCCTTGCAGTTGTGCCTAGCACGGGCCACACGAGTGTGCATAGCTCCTGCTTTGGTTGCGCAGACCCTCTCACCCTCTGTCGCCTTGTACTTTGCTGTTTTGTTTGTTGAATGCTTACGGTGTACCTTGGTTGTACAGGTTTTTTCGTTTGTGGCGCTGACGCCAGTAATGCTCGGGGTGAAGTCGTTCCGAGAACAGCACCTCACGACTATAAAGAAGCAAGGGCTGGGACTTGTTGCCGTCGGAGTATTCTTTGCGGGTGGGTGGTGTCTTCAGCCAAGGTCGGTGATCAATACTCTTCTGGCGGTGTTGACGCAATGCAAGGCACGCCTGGCGGACAATAAGTACATGACGTGGTACGGCGGGAAGTACAGAGATTGTGCTTGGCTTTCATGCCTAACATGCACCATCCGCACACGCCTCATCATGACCTTACCACCTTGACACATGCACATCTTCTCATTCCTTGTGGCTTGCAGTCAACATCGCCTTCAACAACCTGTCCCTCCTGAGCATTTCACTATCCCTGAACCAAGTTATCAGGTGCGCAAACCTCGCTGCACAGCCTGTCGCGCACCGTCTGCCTGTGGCAGTCCTAACCGCGCGTCCCGCCTGCGCGCGGGCCGCCTCCATCCGCCCGCGCTACAACGCCACCACCAGCATACAGCTACTGCTGCTGTGCTGCAGTGCTCTGGCTTGGAACGGCCAGCAACCAAGCTCAATTTTGTACATACGACCACAAACACGTGCTTGCAATGTCTGAAACCAAAACACGCAGGGCGAGCATACCGGTGTGGGCTGCGGCGGGCGCTGTGCTAATAGAGCGCAAGGCTCCGTCGCAACAGGAGTTTTCTGCGCTGCTGCTGCTCGTCGGCGGCGTGGCGATCGCTATGTGGGAGGGCTCGGGCAGCAAGTCGTCGTATATGGGCACAGTGCTGTGCCTCACCAGTGAGTGCTGCTCCCACACTGTAGTATAGCTCCTTCGTATCGCGTAAACAGTATTCGTGCCCGTGAATGGAAGACGCCTTTACTACTTACATTAGGTTGGGCATTACAACTTGGGTATGGATGCGGTGTGGTACTACGATCCGACTGTGAGGGATCGTCCCACTTCTGGGTGGATTGAAGTGCTGCATGCCCATCGTGTACAGCGGTGGCTGGCAGGAGGCAGGAGCACGTGGTGTTGGCCATGGACCACCTGTCTGCAAGAGAGGGGGGGCATGCTGCATGCATGCGCACTTGGTTCTGGTATGCTCGGCCCTTGTGGCCCTCCCGCTTATCCCATGTGTTGAGTTGGTGCACCACTGTTTGTGCATTTGGGGCGCATGCGCTGGTCGGCCGACGCGCTCCCGACGTAGTCAAGCCAACATACTGGTACTGGTGTGTGCACCGGCTGGGACCCGCGAGCGGGATGATGACCCTCAAGAGGAAACTGCCAACCAACCAACCATGCAACTGCATGCCAGCCCCAGCGTATGACCTGCTTGGATGCAAGCAAACCACGCTGCTGTGGCAAGCTCCACGCTCTGTCGTGGCATGCCCAAAGCCGCATGGGTACGGATGGACATTCAGAATGCCATGATTTGTGCTGCCCGATCCGAAGCATGGCTGCCGCCCTCTACGTGTTCATATGCCATTTGCACTTTGCATGGGGAACCCAACATACGACCCGATGTGGTTTGGACACCCGTCCCGTAACCTTGCCACAGGTAAAGCGCCCGCTGGACTTGTTCCTGTGGCTCTCTTGAATGTCAATCAACCACGCACACTGCAGAGCATGGCTGATCGTACCGCACCCCGCCTGTACCGCCTGCAGGTGCGGTGTGCGCTGGCTTCATGCTGAGCTGCATGGGGAAGCTCATGACCGAGAAGATCGACGTGTGGAGGCTCAACTGGTACATGGCGCCGGTGTGCGTGGTCGTGCTTGCGCCGTTCTGCGGGTACCTGGAGGGCTCGCGCCTGCAGGTCTACATGACGCACGCGGAGGACTTTGGCTATATGTGTGAGTGCGTTGGCGCATCAGTCAGTCAAATGCCTGGCGCTGCTGCCACCTGCGAATCCTGGTAGTCGAGAATCTGCTTTGGATTGCCCTTGCGTGATTGGTCGATGGATTGCACGGGGGAGGAAATTGGCAGTAGGATCAGCCCCAAGCGCGCTACCAGATTGAGGAGAGGGCAGCAACAAGCGTCCGAGGGATGCAAGCAAGCATGTTGGCATCGGCATGGCGAGCATCCACATGCGTTGCTTTGTACCATCAGCATGCTCACAGCATCGATGCTTGAGATTGTTCTTCGATTTGCCGGTTCACGTCCATGACTAGATGCCTGCCTGATCTGGTTTCGCCCTGTGCGTGCCTTGGCATGTGTCGCGCTATCACTCGTGCACCTGCACAGCTAATAAGTGGAAACGCCAGGTATAGGCAAGGCACAGCATGGCTTTGGTCACGCAGTGTGGGAAGGCAGGGACATGTCCTTGATGCTCAGCCTCTCCCCTCGTCTGATTCGCCTGCTTACAGGGCTGATGCTACTGGGGTGTTGTACGGCGCTGCTGTACAACGTGTGCCAGCAGCTGCTGATCAAGGCGACCAGCAGCGTCACCATCACGGTGTTGGGCGAAATGAAGATCGTGCTGATCCTGCTGCTCAGCGCTATGGTCCTCAACGAGACAGGCATCTGGACGCAGAAGATGTTTGTGGGCTGCGGCGTCGCCATTGGCGGTAGGTCCCCCACAGGGAGTGAGGAATGCTCAGATGCATGATGGGGGCTTTGCCATGACGCATGTCGACATATGCATCGAGGGGCGCATGCACCAACAGGATGGGAACCTCTAATGGATTGGGTTCTTTGGGCAGGTTTCAGCGGGTTGCTTGGTGAGCGAGACCCACCAGCGTGTGTGCCGCACAGCATGCCAACGAATCGGGCGTGCTTGATGTGTGGGTACAGTGCTTGGCGAGCTTGATGTGGGTCATGCTTGATTGGTGAGCGAGACCGCTGGCATGTGTGACTGCACAGGATGCTAACGCATCAGGCATGCTTCATCCTTCCTGGCCTGCGCAGGGTTCTGCTTGTACAGCCACGCCCGGCTGAACGCAACAGCATCGCCGACGCCGGCGCCAGACAAGCACGCCGCAGGGAAGTTGGAGGATGGGGACGAAGAGGACGGGCGGAGGGGTGAGTGTGCCCAGCGGGCTGCATACGCGCCCCTCAATGCTAGCAGCCCTTGACCTCCAAGTCAGCGCCTAGAGTAGCACCCAAGCGCATGACTGCATGACCGACCGTCTATGGCGCCCGCCGTGTGCGCGTGCGTGTGCAGGGGGGACGGTGGGCACGCCTGATGCCACGGACAGCGACGAAGGCGGCAGCAGCCAAAGCTTGGATTCGTTGGAATACCGTAAGCCGCTGCTCTCACCCCGGGCCAGCCCGCCGCCGGTATGAGTGCATGAGCCGGCCAAGCCAAGCAGTGTTGTTTAGCCATAGCATGCCGTTGGTGGCCAGTCCACCCTTGGTGGTCAGTCCACAGTCCACATTGGGGCCAGTCTGGAGGTTGGCCGGGGCGCATGCATGGCCCAGTGCATGCTGGTGGTCAGCCTGGCTAAAGCGGCTAGGCCATCGCATGAGAGGCGATTGCACCCACGGAATAGATTCGCCACTGCATGAATAATTGAACACTGCATGCCAAGAACAACAAATGTCTTGACCCCTCTTGCCGCCCGCACTGCGCACGTTGCGTTGTCTTCTTTCTGCATCACACCACTGTGTTTTGCATGCCTAGTTGTTGATTTTGCTGGTGGTGCTTCAGCATCAACTGGTTGGGGACCCACTCTAGTTACGCCCCTGTTCCTGCACCGGTAGTGTTTTGGCGCATGATGCATATGGGCGCTGGTCGATCGCAATCCGCGCTTGACCAGCGCACCGATGGCGAGGAGCCTGCGCCCGATGCTTCCTCTACACCATCCGTCGCCCTCTATAGAAATATGTTGAACCTCGTCCGTCCCTTGAACTGGCAGAGGGGTTGTTTTGCCCTCGCACACTTTGTGGTGGGCCGTAGAATTGAATGCGCAAGGCGGGGCCATCTAGCATACTGGAAACGGAGCGTTGTTTGTACTGGATTGTACATTTGTACTGCTTTTTCATTGTGAGTACCAGCTGGGAGGGCGTGGGCGATGATACGCTGGCAATACAAGTGGCAGCCGCGTGCAGCAACCGACGAGTCAGGCCGGGTGCATGGCGTGTGCTGCGTGTGTTGAGGCTGCGTCCCCTGTGTGCTGACCAGGTGAGCTTGCGTGTGCCTTGCCAGCCCGGGCCCCGCCTCGCCTAAGTCTGCTCAGACCGTATCATCGTTCTTATCCCGCCGCCCTTGCATTACCGGCCCCACCTGACTGAACTCTGCAACGGTGTGCCCGCTGGCAACTCGGCATTGGTTCACTGATTGCAATGATGTGCTGTGTGCCATGTATGTATTGACACTCTGGTGCCTCATTGCAGCATCACTTACGCGGCGCGATATATCCCTCTTTTTGATGCATCGTGCACGGCGCATGCGGCCCCCCGCCAGCGCGCCTGCCAGCTGCAGACGGAGGTGTCCGCTTTGGCATGTGATCCTGCCTCCCTGCATGCATGCCTGCACACTGATTATTTGGTTGGCCGTGATAGCGATATCTGGATAATGTGGGGAATACCAGCGGTACATGTTCCGCTAATAGCAATTATGGTCATGATCCTGTCCTGATCGTACCGCAAATTGCACACCTACTTCGCATGCAGTTCCTCATTGGAAACAGTTGTGAGCTTTGATGATCAAGCATGTGCAGCCTGAGCGCTGCGTGCCCTTCTCGTTGTTGCCGTGTTTTGGCGTGCCTAGCATTGTGCCACGATAGTTGTATTTGAAACTCATCTCACTTCTCGTTCCTAGGTAGTTCGGAGTGCTTGCATCACGCATATGTGCGTAGCAGCTGATTTGGCACCTGTCCCACCTTTCCTTTCGTAGTTGCCTATACCACCAGTCACACTATACCACCAGTCAGTTACGTAGGGCGTATCGTAAATGAACATAAAGCGAGCCTTGTGCCTGGGTTCCACATCCTATACTGGTCGACTGAATGCACCAAACACGCAGCTGGTGACGGCGACAGCACAGCACTGCCTGGCTGGGCATAACCTATGGCAGCTAGTAGGGGGCACGAGGGCAGCGATGGCAGCATGCACGCAGCGGGGGAGTGCGGCAGGGATGATCCCTGCTGGTGTTACGCTGTGCAAGGGAGACGCAAGGCAAAGCCCGAAGCTGGCATCATGCTGCCTGCCTGCCGGCAACTCATTTTTGCGCAGTGCTAGGTGCTCAATACAGGAAGGCAGCATCATGGGGCAAACGCCCTCCAGTGCGTGTGCTGCTTATAACTAGCCACGCTTCTGGCTTCCAACGTTGTGATGCGCTATGGTCTTGTAAAGCGCAGACACCCTGGGCATATACCTGCTGGTTTCGGCCGTGCCTGCGTTGCAGGCGCTCTCTCGCTCGTGGCAGGCCGCATCATATAGGTGCAGACGAGCATTGCACATCAACAACAACCTGCCGTAACTTGCAGCACGCAATGCCTCCACTGATGCGTCTGCGTTCGGCTGGCCGTGCTTGCATGAGTTCCAAAACCAGCATTATTTCACGTTCGGGGGACAAGCGCAATTGCCATGGCTCGAGAAGAGCGGAGCATGCGTCCAGTTGGCAGCTGGTGCAGCTGCTGAACATGTGATCTGCAATTATCCGCTGCCGCATGCATGCAGCCGCAGCGGCAATCAGGCCTTCATAGTCGCAACAACCCATTTTACGTGCAAACAGGCCGGGCGGCTCCTGTTGCAGGGAGCCCAATGCTAGCTGGCACCCACGTAAACCCAGGAAAGTTGAGACACATGGTGCAAACACCCTCCAGTGTGATGCGCTGTGTTATTGCTCTGTCATCCAGAAAGGGCCGATGATCAGGGCGACAATCCAGTCATCACAGCCACGTATGGAATCGCTTGCTATTCCTCGTCCCCGAGTCCGGCCACGATGCCCGCAGCTTGCCGCACGACGTCCGCAAAGTAGCCCTTGGCCAGGCGAGACGGCGCGGCAAGGACCTGCAGTGCCACAGGTTTGCAGGCAGGAAGAGCAGTTCAAAGGACACTTAGGGTGATACGGTAAGATGCATGCAGTAATGATTCAGCAAAGGTCAGGGTGTCGGGTGTAGTGAGGTGCAGGATTATGACCAGCAAACATCCAATCGCATCTGCCATGTCGAGACCACAGGGGTTATACAGGTAGAGTTGTTGTGCATCCGAATCGGATGATGCAATCATGCATGAATGCATCATGTATGGGAACCGCAGCACGGGAAGCACGCCACCTGCTCCAGCTAGGGCACTGACAAGGAGGGCAGCAGAGCAGCGCCTGCCACACGCCACACGCTCACACACCCTGGCAGGAGCAGCGAGGGTGCATGGCAAGACACACCGCAGCTGCAGCACGAGCAGCAAGCTCTGCTGGACGCACCCAAGAAGGTACAACACTCCATCCCAGTGTGGGCTGGTGGCTGATCTATCAAGCCCAGCTATCAGGGGGTGAGGCAGCGAGGGAACCAAACCAGCACCACGCGCCAAACCATCACCGAACAACCAGGGAGCGCAAACAACAGAGCTAAACCCAGAGAAGCAACCTGGAACCCACCAGGGAACGTAAACAGATTCAAAGAGCCACGCCAGAGAATCGAAGAGACAATTGCGGGGGCGAGGTGCACCACATATGCACTCGTGAACGGTACGCTGTGCAAGGGTGTGGTTGGCACACACATGCAAGCCAGGCACAAACGACCGCCCGACACCAGCGGCAGCTCCACAACACACGAGCAACCCACCCCAGCACATCACCCTGAACACAGCAATCTTTATGAACATCAACGAGTGTGTTTGCCGGTGTGCGTGTCTGGAGGGAGCGCTTCCAGCATAGCCATGAGTGCATCACACAGAACGACCTTGCAGCGCTGAAGGTTGGCTTGCATGGACACCACCCGGCGTGAGGGCGTCCGTAACATGACACAAACTATATAGATCATAATCATTGCTCATGTATTTCCTCTCATTACCGATCTAGGGTGCTGCTTGCCGGCACGCGCAAACTTTGGGAATTTACGGTTTCCCCACTGAATGAATGAAGTGACAGACTTGGGTTACAATTTTACAGGTGACTGACCCAGGTGACATGTGATGGTTTACAGGGGAGGGAGAGAGGCGGGGTCACAGGAACATCGGCATCGGTGTTCAGGACTCGACGGTAACCCTAACTCAGTTAGGGCCTCAGGGCCTGAGGCCAGCGCCTGGAGCCGGAAATCCTCTCGGCATACCGCGGCTGCGGATGCGCTAACTGAAGAGACTGACTGACATGTGGGTGCAGGTGATGTTCCCACGCACCCGAGACGGATGCATGAGAGTTGTAGCTCAGCAACGAGGCCATCCGCTCCAGCAGGGACAGGGGCAACACCCACACACCAAACGTGGCAACTCGCGCACACACCCGGGCACCCAGCAGCGGGGGTGGCTGACTGACATGGGTGTGAGCGCCGAGACCAGATGCGGGGATATGCCAGTGTCTGTGGCTGATCCATGGCATCATCAGGGGTCGGGTTGGCCAGGTCTACGGGCTGGTGACCGGCAGGTCGGGGGTTCGATCCCTCCTTCCCGATCCCTGTTGGGGCCCGTAGCCTGTGTGTGTGTTGCGTTCCGTGTTTGCGGGTTACGAGGTGCCGCCCTGCGATGGAGGGACATGCGTCCCGTGTGCCGATAACTTAAGGTCTGATCTGATCTGATTGGTTACAGTGTGGTGCTCTTGTTACCAAGAGCGGGAGACCCCCAGGCAAGCACGCATGCCTGCATGGGAGCCCATGCCCC
>BDDA01001410.1:0-11987 GCA_001662385.1 Chlamydomonas asymmetrica | reverse complement strand
CACGCCATCCCCAATCGCGCATGATCACACCCACAGCTGCACGCCATCCCCATTCGTGCATGGTCCTACCACAGTACACAACGCAGGACATATCTGCCCCATACGCACGCACGCAGCATGAAGCTTGACGATGCATATGAACGGCTGGCGCAGCTACTCGGCAGCTACCCAGCAGCAGCACCAAGCACACCCAGGATTGCGTTGTGCAGCAGCCCCGCACCCGCACAATCCATGCCGCCCCACGCTGCTACACGCACTACCCAAGCAGCGCTAGCAGCACCCACCCACAGCTGCGTCAATCGCAGTGTCGCTCGCTGCGGCACTGCAGCGGCATGACGTCGCCACAAGGGCCATGCACTGCGCATGGCAGCGCTACAGATACCAGAATGCAGAATAACATGGTACATGGTAGGGAGCACGCCCAACCCGGAAACTTGGTGATGGGAAGGCAATTTGAACACTGTGGTGTCACAACCAGTGTTTGCGAGTTTTGCAATGCCTAAGGGTGTGTTTCCACTGAGGTTTCAGACCTGGGTTTCAGACCTGGGTCCGAAACTTTCAGACCCCGGGGGGTGGGGGTTCTGAGATTTTCAGACCCAGGCCCGAAACTTTTCCTGACTTTCTCGACTCAATTATGCTTGGGCCGCGTATAAAACCACAAAAAATCACTCAGATCCGGGTGTGAAAATCTCAGACCCAGGTCTGAAACCCGGGTCTGAACCTCAGTGGAAACAAGCCCTAAGACAGTGGAACCATATGCAAGCAAAGTGTTGCAAAGCAGCCATCACATGGCATGCTCGCATTTTCGTGAGGTACTTGGCCACATACATCATGACCCCAGTTGGCCATGCGTGACCGCCATCGTCTCCAGGTGCCTATCTTGAGCATCATGGGCCGTTCGGCTGGATGATGCAACCTAGATAAGTAGGTTCCATTCCGCAAGCCCGCCATGCCACCACACATGCCAGAGTCGCCAGCACCCAAGCGTGCGGGCACGCCAGAGGACGAACACGCGTGCATACTTGAATGGGTTTGCGCATACCGACATGAACATATGCATACCGACACATGTGTGCATGTGTATGACGAATGCAGCTTGGCAGGCAGTATGATCTCAGGGCACGCACCGTATGCGCCATTGTGCAGGGGTGTGCGAGGCTGTTTTCATGTAGGGCATCGCATCGCATTGCGTGCACTTAGACGCAACACGGCGCGGAGTGGCAATAGCAGAGTTGGGCAGCTTGCAGACAGTGTGACAACGCGGCACCTGGCAGGGTGGCAAACAGAGTAGCAGCATGCCACCCCAAAGACCAACCTCCTGTTCATTACTTCACTCCCTTTCCTCAAGTAATCAGTAACAGCCCGGCCATCAGTAATCAGTACAATCCTAGTTGCAACAGCTGGGGTTTGCATGGGAGGCAAGTACCGGTATCCAAGCCAACAGCACGGCGCAGGGGGGGCAAATAGCGCAAGCGGCCATCACATGTCAGCTCAGGCGCCAGGACGTATCCAGTGTTGGCCATGCTGGCAACAACCCTAGCGTACAACGGCTCATAGTGCCTACCGCAAGGATGCACACACGCGCGCGTATGGACCTCGGCACGCACGCCTACACACGACCCTGCCTGTTGCTTATGCATTCCAAGCCACATTAATGAACGTCCCTGAGATGGGGATAGGCGCCACCCATTGCAAGTGAATTTCAGTGTGTTAACAATGAGTGCATGCAGTCGTTTTCGAAGGACAGCCATGGCATGCAGATTGATTTGAAGTGAAGGGAGCATGGGCCTTTCGGCCGACACGCTCCTCTGATGTAATAGAATATAACATAACATACAAAGTGATACAAAAATGAGTGCACGCAGTCGCGGTGGAAGGATCCTGCACATGAAGCAAGGCGGCAGTGTGTGCAGGGCTATAGCTCGCCAAAAATGGAAGCGCGCATTGAAGAATGACGGAAAGCCCATGCAGGGCCCATGAGGGCACGAGTGACAAGGCCCGCAGTGACTTGGCGGCACGAACGACGGCATGCAGAAGAGGTCAAGCGGAGTGTGACCAGATTCAGCGGGGAGCAGTATGACCAGTTCAGCGGGCAGCAGTATGACTGACATATGGCCGGAACTACGCAGTGGGTCCACCGGGCGGCCAGCAGCAAGACCCGCGAGGCGTGCCGTCATGCCGCACTCAAACAGCAGCAGTCCCCAAACCACCCAAAGCACCACCACCCACCCCACGTAACCTCCAGTTCACTGACACCATCTATGAATGGCCTGATTGGCCAAGTGATGCAAACTCAACCACCCAAAGCACACCACCAGTCGCTACCACAACAAACACTACAACGTTGCAATCAGCGAGACCGGCACCTGCCCCACGCACGCGCATGCAGCGTGCACAGTGAATGAAACAGTCGGCAGCTGGTGCGAGGCGTGGACATGGGACATGGACAACCGAAAACGGTAGCGGATGGTCCCTGGCGCAACGCAAGACGCAGTGAGCCGATCATGCACTTGCGGTGGGACCTGCATGCCGTCAGCAGCGAAGGTGTTGCTGGCGCATGCACCACATGTGGCGGGGGCAGTCGCTTGCGGTGGTCGTGTTATTGGCAATGCTTGAATGTCCATCCCTGCAACCAAATCCGTGATGATTGATTGCCCCGCGTACCACTCGCTTGTCATCCTGCTCTGCCACCGCCTCGTGAAGTGTTACCCTAACACGAACAGCCAGCTTACCCCTTTCCACAGCTGATCTCTCCCCCGCACCAGGCCAGCTAACACAACAGCGTGACAAACACGCCACGAGCCATTGTCAAGCCGTCAATAACATCCGACCCCAGCATCGTCAGCAGTGGCTGCCAGAGGTCGCCGTTGTCCCACCAACAGGAGATGCAACGGCTGCGGTTGCTTCCTGTTGTTTTATGATGATGGCCAGCTTCTTGGCGACCTCCTGCGCTGACGGACGGCGCTGAGGCGACCGGTCCCAACACGCCTGCATGGTTTAAAGCACGGGGGGAAAGGCTGGAGCACAATCGATACCATGTGCTTGTGGTGCATGCAAACACGCGGGTGATGCATGCCAACCGCCACTACGCATACTGGTACTTGCAAGTTGCAACACGATGTGTGACGGGCTCTGCAGTGTCGCGCTCCCACGACCACACGCACCATGATGAGCTTGCGGAGGGGCAGGGGGCACGCCACTGGGTCGTCCGGAAGCGTCGGCCTCAAGCCTCGGATCGTGACTGCCACCGCCACCTGTAGCGGCTCCATATTCTCCCAGGGCCGCCTGCGCATTGCAGACCAGACCAGTTGGTCACTCAGGCAAGGTCTTGATCGAGTACTAACATGCATGTGGCACACCCACGAACGGCAGCCGAAGTTTGCTGGCTACTACCTTAGGCCGTGTGTACGTGCCGCCCTGGGCTTGACCACCACTGCACTTTGGTTGATGCACACCGGTGCAGCGGGATGCTGAACATGCACTACCTCGGGTACACTGTGTGCGTGAGTGATTGCCCCAGGCTGCACCCGCGCACTACATGCCCACTAGCACCAGCACCGGCAGTAAGAGCTAAGCCTGCGAATACCCTGCTGGCCACAGTGTGTACCGTGTATATGTATGCATGCTCGTTGACCATACATGTGCTTTCATGCGCGGTAGGCCCACTCGCATTGCGCATGCACACTGACATACACATGGTACCAGTGCGTGTTGCCAAGCGGGAGCAGGGATGGGCACGCCAGCCAAGGGAGGAAAACAGTAACAGCAGCAGGCAAACTGGCTGCACATGTGTACTTCAAGCGTGATGCTGGTACGCACAGAGTACAGCGCGGCAACCGGGAGGGAAAGGTGGGAATGGGGACTGCATGCTGCATGCAGCAGCTGGCTGGCAGTACAAGGAGCCCACCCACTCCTCTCTTCCACCACTACCGCAAACACTACGGGTCATGAGCGAGTGCGCGCATATGCACACCCCTACGCACATGTGCGTACAGGTATGCATGTGCGCGCCCACGTTTATGACCAGTGGCGATTGCTGTGAAGGTGAAGGGGAGGAGTGGGTACTGCTAGCGAGCTGCTGCATGCAGTCCCCCCTCCCATCCTCCCCGGGTGCCACGCTGTACTCTGCGCATACCGGCATCACGCTTGCAATACACATGTGCAGCCAGTTTGCCTGTTGCTCTAATCGTTTTCCAGACCTGGCTGGCTTGCCCACCCCATAGCCACCCTCCGCACACGCTCACCTGCCCGTCACCAGCTCCCACATCACAATGGCTGCATGGGCACAAGTCAAAAGCACACGCATAGGTAAGTGAACGGGCAAGTGCACGTGCGAGTGCAGCAACAAGTGGTCGCAGTCGCAATGCCAAGCCGAGGGACAGCATTGCAGACCACCCAACACGCTGTGTGGGATGTGTGCGATAGCTGAGTGTGTCGATGATAGGTTCAAAACAGGACAAATGCAAACAGGGCATGTATTCCAACCGTCCAACTACAATTTCACTGCATGGCGGTATTTACCTAGTGAGTAGATGTCGCAGTGCCACGTAATGGTGGGCACGGCCTGGTCAAAACACTGCACGCACAGTTCACAGCCACCAGATTTGTGAGCGCAGCTGCCAGGCGACATTCTGTGTGGCGGGGACGGGAACGCCAACCACAAAAACCAAGAACAAAAACGTTTGCCAGCGCAGTTTGGTATGCCACATTACCTCGGGTGCAGTGTCTGGAGGGAGGTTGGGGAGGATAGTGAAGGTACGCAACCGAAAACCACACGAGGAATGGGAATGGATGGGGGCAAATGGGCAATACAATTTACGTTCCAGTTCAATCGAAATTGTCCCCAAAGAAAGGGAGTGACGTGCTCACACACGGTTAATACAGCCATGAGGGTAGCCTCCATGCACATACGCATACAAGGAATGCATGCCATGCTTCCCTCGGATCTGCGTCCACTCACAAGGCGCGGTGCCGGCCTCCGGGTGCTCTGTGTGGATTGTTTGCAACGCCAAGCGGGAAATGCCGAAATCCGTCAGCTTGGCGCAGCCGTCAGCGCGGCCCTCGGCACATGCAGCGTCCAGCAGCACGTTGGCAGGCCTGCAGCGGCAGGACGCATGAATGCAAACACTCAAGGTAATTGACATCGTCTGTACAAGTCATGACACTACCACCAGTACAAGCCAGTGGCGCCAGCGGTATGCATTCTTCAATTCGTGTGACCATGCCCCACTGCTCACGCCCGCATGCTGTGTCTGCAAGGTGCATGCGCATGCTCCAACCATGCATCCACTACAGATCAGGTTACCTGTATGCGACAGCTGTGATTCCATCAACGGGAATCACTCCTCCTCCTGACCTGTTTGCTCCTTCCTGAACAGCAGGTGTAAGACCTACAAATACGTGCTAGGAATAGATGCCAACACACAATCTCACTTGATGTCTCTGTGGATGACAAAAGGGTGGAGGTGTGCCAGGCCGCAGGCCACGCCGTGAGCAATACGCAGCGCCTGCGGGCACCACCGCAGCACGACATGGGGCGACACATGGCGAGGCAGATCACAACTGATGGTCAGCAGGTGCATGCGAGCATGCAACCGGCAGCAGGGACGATGAAACGTGTCTGCCTCTTGAGGCACTCCACATTCCAAAGGAAGCAGATCAGGGGAACAACCAAGCACAGTCCACTATTGCACTCACCGCCAGCAAGGGTGGGCATTTGCCCTCCGATGCAGCCGCCAGCTGGCCAATGTGCTGCTGTTGTGCATGCCCTTGCTGCTGCATCGCGGCATCCTGGCAGGAGGCTCCGGCAGCCTGACCAGATGGATCACCATACAGCAGATCCTTAAGGGACCCCCACATCCGCTCCATTACCAAAAACACTGGCTGCTGCTGCTCATGGTACTGCTCGGGTGTCTGGGCGTACGCGTAATGGCCAGGCGGCGGGGGCGCGATCCCTGCCCCCAACAGTCGGACGATGTTGCGGTGGGGCGGCAGCGCACACATCACCTCCACCTCCTGGCGCATGCACTGCAATGCGCCTACAGCACAGCACAGCACAGCACAGCGTTTGCGGAAGGTCATAACGGCCACGTTTGCGAGTTGAGACCCATTATTTGTTGCAGGCAAGCGTCAGGTGTGTGCACAATGCGGGGTAAGCATAGCAGGCAACGACAGTAGCAGTAGTGATAAAAGTAGCGATAGCAGTAGTAGGGCAGTACAGGGGAAGTACAGCGCAGTACAGCAGTAGTACGGCAGGCACCGGCAAGCCAACACACCACTGCAGGTTTAGTAACCCATCACAATCCCGCAATGCCCATTTCCCCATGCCCAATTCCTACCTTCCAGATGGTTCGCCGACATCATTGACGCCAGGTGCAGTTTCTTGACCGCTACGCTCATGCCCATGTACGTGCCTTGCACGACGTGACCAGACCAGCCCTGGCCAAGCACGTGGTCGTTGTGGCACTGCGGGGCAGGGAACAAGAAGCCAGCAGCAGGGACATGGTCACAAGGCACGGGTTTAGCACGCACGAACGAAGCCGACAAAGGGCAACAGCAACATGCATCCATTCACGCATACCATATCCCAAACTAACTTACTGCCAGTGCACATTTAATTTTGGATGCGTGCTAACCCAGGTGTTGATTGTAACATGAGGCGAGCTCACAGGTCAGCCGCGATCCCCCCCACCACTGCTTCACCCAAGTGGGCCCTGGCAGCTGGCGCAACACGAGGCTGCAAGACACACTGCACCCCGCAAAACGTTCAGTCAGCGGTTGTCACCTTCCCTCTGCCCCGAGGGCCCCCCTGTTCCTCCCCCCCCTCCGCCCCCCTTATATAACCCGTCCACTCACCTATCCACCCACCCACCGGCGCCTATGCCCACCCCCACCACCTCCCGCGCATGCCTCACCTGCACGTCTTCCCCAAGAGCCAAATCAAGGCGCACGATGCTGTTGCCGTAATGCGGCTGCGCTGCCAGGGTGCTGTTGCACACCGCGGATGACATCACACAATCCGGCGCCGACCGGCCTGCGTCTGCATCCCCGCCGCCCCTACCGGCAGCCGCAGCTGCACCTGCAGTGCATGGCTCGCCCAATGGCGCCCTGCCAGTGGTGGCGGCAGCAGTGGAGGTGCCAGGTGCGGGCTTGGCCGCCGAGAAGGTATCAGGTGGTGTGGTGTACACCAACAGATCCTGCTCCAGGCACTGCACCAGCAGCAGCTGCAGGGAGTCACCCGCCTTGCTGCTGCGCTCACTGCCCTCCCTGTTGCCATCAGCGTCTGCCGCCTCGCTGATGTAACCGTGGCCAAGAAAAGGGTTTGAACCGCCGCCTGCTGTCACATCAAAGGCGGCAGCAGTGGGCATGGCACGCGCCGTGCTCCCGGATGCGTGAGCCAAGACAGAGTGCGCGTGAACAGGCGCCCAGTCATCGTGCAGGCAGTCAGCAGCACCGCTCGCTGTCTGCTTTAGCCCGCAAGGTGCGGTGCTGCCAGGCTGTTGTGTGGCGAGTTGATCGGTCGGGCTGCGCCTGCCATGCGCCACGCCGCCCGGTGTGCAGAGTGGCGCGGCGGCAGGGGCAGCGGCAGCGGGCTGGAAGGTGGCGTCGAGCGGTTGAGGAGGGGGAGCAGGCGGATCCACATGGACAGACACTTCCAGATTGTTGGCGCCGCTGTTGTCGGTTGCCAGAGCTGAGGCTCGGCCGTCAGAAGTGGATGTGAGGCCAAAGCTGTGGGCATGAACACGCCGCAAAATGCAGATGTACAACACTGTCCATATGATGGTTAGCGTGTTTCGAGCTGCACAACGACACGGTCGTGAGCACAAACAAACATTGCAATCACACAAGCATTTGGTGTTGGTTAGGATAAACTTCTACGGCAGCAGGTTTTCGATGAAGCACACCGGGTCAGACTGCGGGTGTAAAATGGAAAAAGGCATGCGGCATGCACATGTGTGTGGATGTGTGGGTGTGTACAGAGGGAGATTCCCTTAAAGCCCTTTGCTATATGACAGTATCAGTGTGTGTGCGTGTGCGTGTGCGCACGTGCGTGCCTTTGTTTGCGTATGTGCCTGTGTGTGCACTGGCTGATTTTCGTGTGTGCGCGGGGCGCGGCAGGGCGTTGTGTCGATCAGTGGGGACTCAAGGCCGCCAAGCAGGCCGCAAGCCCGCACCTGGACTCCAGTGCAAAAGTGCCCTTGTCAGAAGACTGCGGCTCTCCGCCGTTGTCCGCACGCATTATGGGTTGAAGCTGCTTCTGGCGTTGGTGGAGGCGTCGGCGTCGTACCAGTATAAGGCTCACACCCGCAACGACCAACACAATACCTGAGAGTCAGAAACAGCAATTCGCAGGCAGGTTTTATCACACTGTTAAAAAGGTGACGTCAAGCCAGGCAGGGTGCTGGGCCGGGCTGGGACTTGGAGTGGGCGTTACAGGTGAAGACCCATGCGCTGAGCGGTTTATTGTTCATAAACAGCAATGCACATAACGTGTGTGTGTAAGCCTTATGCCAGAAAGCTCTCACCTACGGTGCAAGGCACAATAATCGCCACCAGCGCTCCGGTGCTGCCCTCATGGGCGTTGGTGTGCGGCGCCAGCGGCAGGGGAGGCTCTGCGTTGTACATATCCCCATAGAACCTCACACAATACCCCCAGCTGCAGGAAACCAAAGAAAGCAAATGCAAACCAGCAAGTCGTAGGCTCGCCCCCGACAGGCGACCCGTTGCTCGCACGTGGCGAGCCCTGTGCCGCTTGCTCACAGAGGACAGTGGCAAACGGGCAGCACGTGCAGGTAAAGAGAACACTTGCAACACAAAAGACCTCATTGCGTGTGTTTGGCACGCGTCTATTGCCCAGCACGACCTCACACTATCCAACTGCGTGAGCTATTACTCATTGGCCGGCAGTTTGAGGCAGCACGGTAAGCACTCAAGCACGCTGGGCACTACAGTTGAAGCTCTTTGAGGAACCTATGTTTAGCTGGTGGCCACTCACTCATGGTCCTGAAAGCAGTCGAGCGAATAGCGGTGTCTCCAAATGCCGTAGCCACCGACCGTACGGCTAAAGTAGCCTGCTGGCTGTTGTTGGTCATCAAGCGCCACCCGGACATAGCTCTGGCTTATTGTGAAACTGCCATTTTCTGCACAGTATGCTTGGTACTGCTGCGACGCTGCTCGACATAGTGTGTAATTCTCTTTAGGCTGCGGCACGTGAAGCGCCTGCACACCAGGAAACTCCGGGGGGCGCAAGCGCTGTGTTGCGTTTATATTCTGCTCATAGTAGGAAAGTACTGGCCCGGTCATGTGGATGAGAACTACGTTGTCGTACACAATGCATGCCCATGACGAACGCGACGCGTTGGGCTGAGGCACCACCAGTTCAAGACCTGCAGCAAGGAACAGGCACATCACCACGGCAGCCAAGTGCCAGCGTTTACTCACCAAGGTGCACTGCTCAGGGGTGTTGGTGTTGACCCAGGCATTTGAACCTCCCAACACAAACCAAACGCAAACACACGTACCCGGCAATATGATGGACAATATCCTGGGACGGGTAACGAACAAATATCTGAACGTAAGGTTTGTCCTATCCAGGAGAAGGAGGCGCCCGGGCAGAAAAGCAAGGTCAATAAGCGCCCAGGTGAGTGTCTGGTTCGCCTGTCCTTGCTCAGTCTCCACTACCACCGATCGGCCCTCGATGCGCACGACTTGGTTTGCAGGCCACTGCTGCTCGTCAAGTTTTAGGTCTGTCAGCGGAGGCAGGGTGATGTGGTCCACTGCTGCGTCTGCCAGCGCTTCACGCAGTCCAGGGACGCTCGTTACGCTCACGGCGTTTGCGTGGGTCAACCAGCCAGAGAAAACTGTGAGCGCAAGCAGCCAGGGAAGCATCGTGCTGTCGCACTACAGCAAGAGACGCGGTGCACGGCTCCCCCTCAGCATGTTGGGTCCGGGTCCCCCAACTGATGGCACGCCGCGAGACTCAAGGTAGTTCCATAACAAGGTGGGAGGACTGGTGCATATAGTTCATAGGACCACTTGCTGTCTTTGCTGGGTACTCCACCCTGACTCAGTGACTGTTAAGTGTGAGAAAAGTGATTACAACACTCAGTGGCGAGGTCAGCAGTGTAATTCTGGTACGATTGCACTGATTTGTACTGGATACATTGGTCGGACCCCGTCTCTAGACCGTGAGGTCAAGCGAGGACTCTGCCGACTGCCTTGCATGCGGGAGAAACAGACGGCCATGCATGTGCGCCAGGAGGAGACCCAGATACCAGATTGGTACTGCGGCACACCCACGATGATGCATGGGGGCCCAGGTAGACTGGCACAGTGCATCAGAAGGCATGCGCCGTGCGCCCTGTGTAGCCACTTTACTTTGCTTTGCTTTACAAAGGGCGCGACTGATCCTGCGGGGGGAGGGCTAGCTTGGTGAATTGTTCGTGTCGTGCGCCGCAGCCAAGAGGCCAGCCAAGCACGCGCGACGACGTCACAGAGTCTGGCACTGGGCATGCATAGCACGGAGCTCGTACGAGCGCCATCCACAGCAATGGCATTCCAACACCACATGTTGTGCATTGTGCACACTCGCCAGAGCAATGCAAGGCATTTACTGCATCCCGGGCCTGGCCATCCTGTTAACGCGTGGAACTCATGGACCGCGGCAGCGGCCTGCAGGCACGTGCAAAAAGCCAAAAACGTCCCAAATCCCCAGACAAAACAGCAGCAGCAAACTCTGTGTGCAGCATGTCATCTGGTGTGTGTGTGATCAGTTTGGGGCAGGTCCATCCGTCATGCAGCAGTTGGCGCAGCCAACGAACGCGGCTGTGAAGGTGGCTTGTTGTGCGCAGAGCGGAGGAGACACCTGACAGGGCAGCGAGTGGCAGCGGAGCCAGCAGTTGGGCAAGATAGCAGGCCAGGGTTCGGCCCTGCGCCTGCCGCTACATGGCGTGCGCTTTCATGGGCAACGGAGAAACAGCGAGGAACACGCCGGCAAACACCCGCGAAATGCACGAGAATTTGCCCACCTAGAATGGCATGCACACGGAAGCCCCATTCGTGCAAGTCCAAGAGAGGCAACAGATGAACAGCATCCACGTTTGCCCAGACGTCAAGGTGGGAAGAGGCGCACGCTGACCAAAACCACGCAGGCGAGACCGTGCATGTGCACTGCACCATGCAACAGCGGGAATGCCTGTACTGCAGAGAAGGCATTCGTCCAACAGCATGCAGGCCTTGGCTGGATGCCATGTAGGTAGGAATGCAGGCGCGGCGGTGACGACTGATGTCAATGCAGAGAGCAACGCCGGCACATGAATTAAGTGTGAATTAAGTGTGAACCAATGAAGTGCCGTAACACACCATAAAAAAGGGGCAGCTGCCCAGGCCCGTATTCCAAGGGGTTTTCACCAGGGCGCCTACGCACCGCGCCTGCGTACCGGATGCATGCGAATGCGGCCGGCGGTGTGTGGTGACAGTGAGCATGTGACTTGCCGCCTGTCCTGCGCTGCCGGGCGGGCAGCATGGTGAATCCGGGTGACAGTGGTGACCTAGGAAGGAGCCGACATCCGGGTCATCACCATGCTGGGGAGGTGCACAAATTGCGGGTGATGTGCGAATTCCGGGTGGCCCTAAAATTCCGAGTGACAGTGACTATCCAGGTTCCTGACCATGCATCCAGGTTCATGGCCATCCGGCTGACACTGCTCACACTAGCCATCCGGGAGCCCTGCCCATCCGGCTGACACTGCCCATTCGGCTGACAATGACTATATATCCGGGTGATAGTGCTCATCCGGGTGACAGTGCCGGCCGGGTTCCTGCCCATCAAGGTGACACCAACTATCCGGGTGGTGCCTCGGACGTTCCTACACGGCTGCATTCGGGCGTGATGCTGCCTGCCCCCTTATCAAACCATGCACACGTATGTGGCCCACCCGCTCACAGCAGTCAAATTAGTCATATGCTGGCTTCGGTCGCACCAACGG
>BDDA01001409.1:3120-15399 GCA_001662385.1 Chlamydomonas asymmetrica | reverse complement strand
GGGGGGGGGGTGGGGTGTGTGCGTGCATTTGACATGGGTGCCAAGGAGCTGCTGGAGCCCCAGGCCCATTTGGTGCCATAGACTCCACGCGACGCTCCAGTCACGCAAGCGGCCGCGGCGATTGCTAGCGGCAATGAAGATGGTTATCAGTCGTGCCATGTACTGGTGTGTGTGTGTGGTGTGCATATGTAAGGTGTGTCAAGTGCACTGCAGTGCATTGAGCTGTGGCGTTGATGTGCCCAGCGGCCGTGATAAGCCCAGTGGCCGTTCCACGCTGCCGCAAGCCGATGCAAACTTACCTGATGCAGTCATGTTGTGAGAGAGGTCCCGCTCATGTGCATAGCCTCATGCCATGACACTGCTGCATAATATATTGCCATGAATGAACCTTGCTTGTGCTATGAGTGAGGCTCTTGCAACAGAAATGTTCGCTTGCATGAGGCATGGTTATGCTACGGTCTGAAAGGTGCTCCAGTCATGCACGACCATCACATGAGAGGAAAAAATCCATCCACCCAAGCCAGAAAACCTGATGGTCCCTCATTTGTCGACCCGGTGCCGACCCTCTACTTCGGCTTGCCTAGGTGGTGTTACAGGTGTCTGGTCCCTCCGGGTTGACGGCGGTGCACTGTTGTGCACTCGTATTGATCAGCCGTTCTGTGGTGGCTGCATGGACACAGCGGGATCAGAGTGCTGCCGGTGTGTGTTGCGTGTGGGTGCATGTGTGGGGTCCCTCTCGTCGGTGGGATGTAGACTGGGAGGTGCTTAGCCCTCTGCTTTCTTGGCGTGAACGCAGGTGGGTTTGCTTGCTTGTGCCTCCTGTGTTGGCCTTGCTCTCTTTCCTTGCATTTACTTTGACCTTATCCCTGTCCCGGTCCCGGTTGAGTTTCCGGGCCCCACGGGGTCAGACTTGTCCTGTCCTGTCACCGCCTGCTTTGGCAGTGGTGTCCTATCTTATAACCGTTCCCGGCCCGAAAAATAAATGGACATGCGGCATGCGATGTCGATTGCTGGAGGAACCACCACAGTTGACCAGTTCAACTCAGGGCGTAATACTGCCAGCCGTGGCTAACGAACAGCTTCAGGGTTGAGGGTTGAGGGTTAAGGGGCCAGCAGCATGCACAATGCAGAGCGAGTACTCTCCCGCGCCGTCTCCCAGCAGTGCCCGCTGCATCCCCGGCCGGCGTTATCCACATGTTCCTAGCGCAGTCAGTGTTGGAGCACCAACAACATCAGCAACAGCAGCAGCAGCAACAGCATGGTGTGTGGCGGGACATTTGCCACACAGTGTGAGTGCATCCTGGACATACTCATCATAATGCGCAAGTTGTCTGATTGTGTCTTGTGCGTTCTTGAACGGGATCATCAAAATCCTCCATCCGGCGTGATTGCTATCGGTAGCCATCGCCATGACCGTCGCAGGGGTCACTTCGACTTTGAGCTGGCTCAAGCTGTTAATATGCATTTGTTTTTTTAGACGGGAACGGTTAAAGGCTAGGACACCGCTGCCAAGGCAGGCGGTGACAGGACAGGACGAGGCTGACCCCCTGGGACCCGGAAACCCGGCCGGGGCAAGGACAAGGACAAGGACAAAAAAAAGTCAAGGAAAGCGAGCAAGGCCAAGACAGGATGGAGGCACAAGCAAGCAAGCCAACTAACAGGTGTTCACGCACGCCAAGGAACAACCCTGCCTGCTTGCTGCTTGCCTGGTTGGCTTGCTGTGCTTGCTGGCTGTCGCCTTCTACGTTTCCCGTCCTTGTCCATGTCCTTGTCCTGGCCGGGTTTTCTGAGGGTGCTGGGGGTCAGGCTCGTCTGTCCTGCTCGTGCCTGCTTCGGCAGCAGAGCCTCGCTTTGTAACCTTTGCCGTCCGAAAAAACAAAGAAAAAAAAGGAAGCGGAGGGCTAAGCACCTCCCAGTCCACACCCCACCAACGAGGGAGACCCCACACACCCACACGCAGCACACACCGGCGGCACTCGGCTCCCGCCGCGTCCAGGCGGCCACCCCAGAACAGCTGAGACGAGCGCACACCCGTCAACCCCCGCTGTCAACTCTGAGGGACCAAACACCTGAAACACCACCTAGGCCAACCTAAGACGGAGCCGCCACTGGATGCGACACTGAGAGCACCACTTGCAAAGAGCAAGCATCGCCCGGCTGAGAGGCTGGCCACACCCTACACAGATCGCTGCTAGTCCAGATGGACGAGAAGGCCGCTTGGGAAGACAGCAACCCCGTGTGAACGGACAACAGGGCCCTGGGAATGCTGCAGGCCAGGTGTTCATGAAGCTCGGAGTGGTTGAACTGCAGCTTCATTTCGGCGTGCAGCATGGTGACCGCTGCGCGCACTACCGCCGCGGCCGTCATGTTGCTGGCTTGGCCCGAGGCCCGCGCCAACCAGATGGCATAGAGCGTGGTCATGCGCAGCGCCTGCCATAAGGCTGCTCTGGGTCCAACCGGAGCGGCCTGCCTCAGGCGGCGGTCGTCCGCCACAATAACAGCGGGCGTCAACGGCGGGCGCGCGCCGTCCAGCGCGTGCCAAAAGCTTGCCAGCCACTCGATAGCCGGCCTGTGCGCGGGTGCAGACCGTGGAAGCACCCTCCAGAGGTAGCAGAGTTGCAATCATTTTCTGAGACTGGGAATGCCGGATTTGCGGAAGTCTATTAGTTGTAGGACTTCAGAACCATACAATCTGCATGATGCCACACCTCCGGCCGTCAGCAGGATTATCGAGATGTCACAGTTGGTTTTCACGTATCCGGCTTATATCTCAATACGCCCACTTGGAGCGTGCTGCATATAATTCCAGGGCCTTGCTGAGTGCAACCTTTCCTTCATTTGCTGTATAGCGCATTACTTCAGTTTGGGTAATGACAAAAGACTAGTGTGGCTCTATACACGTGCCTGGGTTGTCATATCTCCTTATCACAGCGCTTACGGACATTCAGAGTTCTGCTGGACGCCCCTTGGACCTCTGGCTTGGCTCTACCTTCAAACAATAATGCTCAGGTTTGTGCAAATGCCCAGTACTGCCTGGCCTTGGCCTGGAATATTAGCGCTGAACACTGCTGATGAGAGGATTGCAAAGAGCTTTGCTTGAGAGGCTTCACCGATGTCCTTGACAAAGATAGTTTCCGCCAGCAGTGTAGCAGTGCCAACATGCAGTAAGGTGCACGCAAATGCACTGAATCTGAGTGTGCCCCAGGCATGAACGGTCTGTGGACCAGGTCTGCCTAGGCTGAACTCCTGAAACTCAGCAACAAACCAGTGCGAGCCCCCCGCACAATAGCCCTGCACTGTGTTTGGTGTTTGCCTCGGGCTGGACCGTGCTGGATGGTGGTCTGTTCGTGGTGCACGGAATGATTGTAGACAGGCTGTTGTTGAGGTCTATTTAGTCTGGATAAACCAGTGCAAAGTGGCTGGTTTGGACTCTGATGCCCTTCAGCAAACACATCAACCGCGTTGCCCAAGCGCCACTGGACCATTTGACCGACGATTGACACGACAGTTCAAATGAAGTGACCCATCAAGCTCTAGTCCTGTCACTTCATTAGACAAAGAAGTCGATCGGTCAATTGGTCATGTTGCAGTGTGCCAGCCTGTTGTAACTGTTTCAAGAACAATTGCACGTGGAGCACAGTGAGTTTGTCATTTGCGACGTGTATTGAGTTCGTGTTGATGTTTCAACGTGCCACCGGTAGCCAGCATCACTGTGCAATGCTCTTTTAGTTTTGGTACCCCTATACCACTAATACCTCTTAACCACAGCATGCAGTGGTTCGAGATGTGTCCAAACATACATAGCAGTGCATGGGGGCTATGGGACACATTCAGCTGCATCCTATTTGTTCTTGCAATGTACCCAACGTACTTGCATGGATGCGTCCAATGTTTGCATTTAACCCCACGCCTAAATCATCCTCGCCCTGAACGCTCAACAGTATCTCTATCTGTTTATCCTGGATCGTGTTTTACCCTCATCCCCGTTGCCTTGATTTGTACGAGTGGTTGTTTTTTCGCTGTGCTTCATTTCGTTTCTTATTTGACATGTACACAGGGGCGCCAAGCATCGCCACATGGCAGCAGCATGCCTCTGGCATATACTTGTTTACTGGGCAGCGTCGGCAGTGCCCTGCGGTAGCTTGGCAACGGCCGTGCATGCTGAACCAAAACAGAGCGTTCGGTCCACGTTGCGCAATCTGAAGGCCTCGCATGGTGTTGATGTGAAAGACCTCAAGATCGCCGTTGTGAACGGTGTGCCGTGGCACTATGGTGAGTGACACGGCTAACACGGCCTGCCCGAAGGCCAACGATATGGGTGGGTGGGGACTGGGGAGTGACTGTAAGGGCGTTTTTTTTTTTTTTTCCCTTGGTGTGGAAGCCTGCATGCGGGCGCCCCCTGCTCCATCCGCCACAGCTACGCTAAACCACACCGGGACAGTGGACAAGCCCCGGGATGGACGGTCCCTAGGGGCAGTGGAAACACGCGCTCCCGTGGCGCGGGGTTGGGGTGCCCTGCACCACAGGAAATCCATCCGCATCTCGGTCGCAGCAACGACGGAGGAAACACACAAGCAGGTTGCCGTGCACTCATTCCTGACGCTCTATGTATACATGCAAGTGGCCGATGTATGGCAGGGTCTGTGGTGCTAGTGGTGGCTTGCGTGGGCGGAACCGCAAGACAGCAGCATGCCCTCCAAGGTGGGAGTGATTGATCCGCCTGAGTGCAGCGCAGTGCTAGGCTTGGCTAACTAGGCCAATATGGTAGGCTAGGGGGTACTTCACATGTGAACTGGTTTCGGTTGCCGGTTTGCATTGGATAGGGTAGCCCCCGAACCGGTTAGGGGGCCAAGCCAGTTCGGATCCGGATTGTCTTCACATATTGTGCCAGTTTTTTTTTTCCGGACGGGAAAGGTTACAAAGCGAAGCAGGCACGAGCAGGACAGACAAGCCTGACCCCCACCGTCCTCAGACAAGGCACCATAGGCTGGTGCAATTGGGTGGCTCGCTGGTTTTCCGGGAGGTGGCATGGGTACAGGGTGGGTGGTACAGGAGGGGCGCAGGCAGAATGCAGGCAGCACTGCAGGGGCAGTGCATGATTCTGTATCGCCGTATGCGAGGTAGGGGTAGCGAATCGACCGCCCCCTGCCCTCCCCCCTCCTGCGCGCACCGTAACGCATCCCGTCCAGCTGATGCGCATCTTGCGCTCTGTGACAACACGCCTGTTCCTTTGCTTGTCGCAAATGAGAATGACTACGGGGCGTTTGGCCTGTATGGTGTGTGTTTGAACCATGTATGATGTGGTCACCAGCGCTCTTTGCGTGATGGCGCTCCAGCCATACCGTGGCGCCCGTGCATGCGTTTGGCTGGCGGGCTGGCGGTCAAGGGGGGGTCCAAGTAAGGCAGGCAAGGCTGGGCACACAGGGCAAGCATCACAAACAAATTACAAAAGGCCTGCCTCCACGTGCATCAAGCCTGTGGTTGCCTGCGCTTATGAGTCCCGCTTGTGCTGCTGGGCAGCAGGCAATCAGCAGGCAGCTGCTGCTGGACAGTGACGTTCGTGTCACTCGCGAACGCCACCCTTGAAAAGACAGGCCGCCTAACTCGAACAATCTTAAATAGGTTATTCTCTTATGAAGCATTCTCTTATGAAGCAATCTACTCAATCACCACTACCGGTACAAGTACGGTCTGTGTCGTCGGGGGACCTGCTGCACTCAAGCTTGGGCCAACCTACACAAACGTGCGCTCGGAGGCCTGCAATCATTCATCTCAACTTATATGGACATAAAACTGTATTTGCCACCTGCGCGCTATGGACTGCACTGCGCTACGTCACGTTCCCGGCCAACGCTGGACACTGTGCCGAATTTACCGAAGTTCGCTGCGCGCTCAACTCGTCGCACCAGGGCCTACCTTTCACAAACAAATCGTATTACATTGCTAATTTTGTAATAGCCTGCACCTCACGGCCCTGCAAGGTCTGTGTGGTGACCTCAACCTGCAAATGTCCGTTTTTCGGCGTCAACCTGGGTGATCACAATGGTGCACCCTTTCCCACCACCCCTCCCTGGGGGACCCCGGCGTCAAAGGGCGAGCCAAAAACCCGGCCAGGACAAGGACGGGAAACGGAGAAGGCGACAGCCAGGAAGCACAGCAAGCCAAGCAAGCAAGCAGCAAGCTGCCATGGGTGGATACAACCCTAAAATAATTATGCAGGCCCAAGAATGTGTTCATTTCCTTTGTATTACCAGGGTGGCCTCAAGGCATGCTGCGTTGTGCAGCTTGGCATATGTGGATTTGTGCTGCGTGGTCGCGTGCAAAAGCGCATAACAGTGGTGCCTGGACGTGGTGCAACAGGGATTCTTCCTATATCATAAGGACACCTTGTGCTGCTGCTTGGGCCCCCCAGATGCAGCTGTTTGCCAAGGCTATAGTTGTGTCCTGTGCAATGGGAGCGAGCCCGACGTGGCCAACTTTAGCTGAAATAGCGCTGCTTCTAGTCACTTACTTGAGAGCCTATGTTATATTGTGTGTCTCGGGAGCTAGGTGTGGGCACCGTGCTGAGTTTTGGGTCCATCGCCGAACGATTGTGCCCATCAGTGGCTTTGGTGTGCGCGTGGGGCTGAAACGGGTTGTAAAGTGGCCTTGAACGGTGCTGCTATACATGAAGTACAAGTTTTCCAAAACACGAACCTGTAACGATGCCCCCCCCCCGCCCTCCTCACTACGTTTCACCCTTGGATATGATAGCTCTGGCCTGGCTTCATTATGTGACGACAACTGGTTAGGGTTGGGCCTGAACTGGATTAAGCCGAAGTGAACCGAAACCGAAACCAGCTCATATGTGAAGCACCCCTAACCAGGCTATCAGCTTGGTGTGGGCTAACATTGTATATTATGTACAGAGCCGACGGGGATCATCCACCAAGTAAGCTAGAGGCCAAGCGCATGGCATGACTATATGAAGGATTCTAAGGGTGCCGAGGGTCGGGCTCGCTTGTCCTGCTCGTGCCTGCTTCGGCAGCAGGGCCTTCACTGTGTAACCTTTTCCGTCCGCAAAAAAGATACCTTGCAGCTTGGCGTGGAACATGCTTAATCATACCTTGCGTGTCCTCCCCCCCCCTTGCTCACACCCTAACAAACCGGCTTGACTCAGCCGCCATTGCACTCATGCGTCCTTGAGCTGGAATAGCATGGTCTCAATGACCTTGATGTGTATTGCGCGCTTGATGCGCAGAGACTTATAGCGCAGTTATGGAGGAGCTCAGGCCGTATTGGAGGCTGACCCAATTCCTCATACACGATGCTGTCCTTCACAGCAACAACGGCCATGATGACGGCTTCAAGGCGTTTTTGAACGCTAGCAACATCGACCCCGACCTTCTCAAGAGCATGGTGGAGTTTGACCCTAATGTTGACCTTCTCCTGTTTGTGAGCGCAGAGTTTGAGATGAAGACTGTTAAGGTGCGTGCAAGTTGATTATGCACGTGTTACAGATAGTCTGCATTTAACACTATGAGATTCAGAGGACATGTGTGGCTTTGTGCACTTGGTGGCACCGGAGCTGTTGCATGCGAGGGGCGGAGTTTAAGAAGCCCTATACCCAAACTTCCCCCCTGCCCGACGGGGGGGCTGAGGGCGGGGGGCAACCTCGGGGTACCCTGCATCTATCAGTTGACGAGCAACGCTACCGTGCACCAAGGCATCATGGCGAGCAGATATCAGAGAAAGGACTGCGCGTGCTCGAACACACACACCATGCAATATGCGGCAAAACACTGCCGTGCCAAATGGCATGTGGAAACAAGGTCTGGGGCCTGCCCATGGATGAATGCAGAGTTGTTAGCCCCATGCATGCGATTTTGGTATGGCTCGCCGTGGCCGCCCCGTAGCAGACTCAGTACCAATCCGATTGTTGCTTGGATGGTTCCAGTAGCCTTCTCTTGCTGCACATTGTGCCTCAGTAACTTTTATCTCCCATTGTCCATTCACGTGTGCACCCATGCATTGTCTTGATGTGACGCAGTACAATCCAGTACAACACGCCACAATTACAGGCGCCGATGGGTGCTGAAGGGTGTAAGACATATATGTTGACCTGCTTCATGCATGGCAACAAACAGGGCGTGATTTGACCTTCGCGCGCAAAAGTTATAGGGATTCAATCCGGGCACCGCCCCGAAGTCACATTTTTACACTGTTTTTTGCTGCCTGGCCCCATGTAAGTGCGTGCCAGGCTCCAAACTATGCCAGGGCACCATTGGCATGGGGACAGATATGCATGCAAAGTTGCATGCCAACTGCATGTGCCTCCCTCGATTGCGCTCATGGGCCTCTGCAACCGGTACTTTGCCGCAGTCGGGGACGTAGGAATTCACCGTTCCATTACAAACCCGTAACGGGTCCAAATTGGACCAGGACTGTACCGGTGGGCTTCGTTTGATGCACACTGTCCACATAAGCTAAGAGGCAGGATTTCCAGGAAGAAACGTGTTGGCCGCGTAATGCCCAACACAGGCGTAGTGGCATGCATCACGCTACGCATTGTACATCTGAAACAAAGAGCATGGCTGTTTGTAATGGTGCATCAGATGCATATTGTGCACTGGCAAGTTCATATGGAAGCACGTAGTTGTTCGGCCTTGGCGTGAACTCATTGCCGCAGTTCGTAAGACTGCCGTGGTGCCGGGGGCCACAGGAAAAGGGCGTGGCGGATGCAATGGCAGCTGCCGCCTGTTGCCGATGTGCAGCAAGGGTGCTAGGCGCTAGGCAAGCCCTCCCGCCCCCCCCTGCGATCGCCGTGAGTGTCGCCTGACGGCGACGCGCACCATGTGTGACAGACGCTTCATGTGGCGTGAACTGCAAAGCTCACATACACCAGTGGCTGTCTGAAAGCTTGGGTGTGGCTCTCCCACTGGCTTGGTCCACCTGAAGCAACCACTCACATCATGCTGCTGTTGGGCAGTATTGGCTCCTTCAACGTTCCGAGTTGAAGCAATGCCGCTGCCACAGGCCAAACACCTTGGGTGCCATAGGGTTCATACCCCTTCTACCCTGTGGAGAGGCACAAACAGAGACAGTTATGTACAGTAACTCTTGACCCCGCATCGTGCAATGGTACCAAGCCTGTCTGGATTGCAATCCCCTAACTCGACGCGCCATCATATGACGTATATAAGGGTATTATATCAATATATATGCTCAAACGTGTTTGTGTTTCTGGCGTCCAAACACCAAAAGGAAAGAACGTTCTCTCCCAATGTGGCGGCAAACTTTCCTAACCAGATTGTGGGCAAGGCACCATAGCCTGGCGCAATTGGGTGGCTCGCTGGCTTCCGGGGGAGTGGCAGGGGTACAGGGTGGGAGGTACAGGAGGGGCACAGGCAGCTGCGCAAGGCGAGTGCACGATCAAGTATCGATGCATGCGTGGCATCCTCTTGAGTTTTCACGATTTATGCATGTACATGCACATTTCCGCATTCATTGTGGTTGGCCCCATGGGTTGGCGCGCACTTGTCATACTCCTTTTGAACTGAATGTTACAATTGAAATCACCTAGCCAACAATCCATGAATGGCCTGCGAGGCCACCGAATGTAGAATTCAATCAATATTTCAATCACGCCTTTCATGTACGGCCCCTCATCACAGGAGTAAGGTGCTAATCAGCTGCTCCACCCACCTATGCACGATCCTACCACAAAAACTTCATGCATTTGTGCGTGTTGCAACACTGCAGGAATTCGTTCACAAATCCAAGGCTCCTGCTGTCATGTACATCATCCACGAATCGCCGGCTAGCCAATTGAAGGAGCTGCAGGATTTGCATCCCAACTCCATTTTTGTGGGCCTTGCACCGCATGTTGTCGATTTTATGATCAAGATGGGTGTCCAAACCGCATGGTGGTTCCCTATTATACCCACGATTGGCTGTGACACATCCGCCAGCGCTGTCAAGGGCCCACTCAGGTTGATTACAGAGCAGCCCGCAGTGGTAGAGGATGCATTTGCTGCGTGCCCCAAGGATCCGATTCAAATCCTGGATCCAAAGGTCACCTCCTATACTGCAGCTGCATTTGTGGAATCAGCAAAGTCTGCGGGGTACGAATTAGCCTCCGTGGTTCCCCAGATAGAACCGCCGGTCCCAGAGCTGAAACTGCAATTGGAATGCCCCTACTCGCTTGGCTTCATGGCGCAAGGGAATTTTCACGGCCACCGCAGGAACTACAACCGCTTGTGGGAGGAGCTCGCCGTGCTGCCTGCAGACAAGGCCGGCGCCATAGACGTCACGCTCTCTGGCAAGGCAGAGCCCTCAGAAAGGATCCGCTCTGACTTTAAGAGCGTCATCCCGCAGGCCTTCCAGCAAAAAGTGAGGATTGTGGTACACCTGCCGTACTGCGAGTTCTACGGGCTCATCCGGCGTTCTGTAGGACTGCTGACAATGTTTGCAAGCCGAGCCTATGTAGAGCACAAGATGTCGTCAACATTTCTGGCGGCAATGTACACAGCAACGCCCGTGATGATCCGTGAGGAGGAGCTTCAGGTGTTCACTTTTTGGAATGCAGATGCAGTGTATTTGCAGGTGATGCAAACTTCACATGCACGCGGATGCTGGCTGGTCAGCGGTGATGTGTGTGGGACTTCAGGTTTAAGAGGGTGTGTTGTGTGAGTGCTGTTAATGATACTTCCACCTCGTCTGCATGTTGCTGGCCTGCATCATTCTGCAAAAGAAAGCCGGACCGTGGGTGCACGCTCATCGCTTGCATGGGGCATTAGTGCGGCTGCAACCACCGCCACACCTTGCTTGGCGTTGCTGCCTAGGCCCCGTGTCTCGTGCCTTGTACTCATCACATTTGTGTGTGTGCACCTGGCTGCTTGAGTCTGTACAGAAAACCAATGAGACTATCCCAGAGGCGATGGCCCGCGAGATTGCTCAGGGCCCCACATACTGGGCCAAGAAGCGCACTGCGGTTGAGGCAATTCGCAGCCGCATGCAGAGGCGCTCAGCTGCCTGCTGGCAGGACCTGCTTCAGGGCGTCGCGGCTGCGGTGAGCGCGCTGAGGCCGCCCGGCACCAGCCTGCTCGCTCACATGACCGCACATAACGCGGCAAACGTAACTGAATACATCCTTAGCAGGCCGCAGGGACTCATCAACGTTGAACAACTCGTGTTTTTCAAGAGCAACTCGCTTGATGGCTGGTAGAGCAAGAGCGTTGCCGTTGGCTGTTATGCTACACCCTCGCTATTTTGTGGTATTCACATTATAGAGACCGCAGCCGTGTCTTGTCATCATCGCGCAAACTGCCGTGGCCATCCATCTTGTACTGCTGCCTGTCATACTGCTAACAGAAGGGCCAAGCTGTCTTTCAAACTCGAAAGAAAGATTGCACGAACCGCTTGCTTGCCAAAGGACAGGTAACCTACCTCGTTGTCTCACGCAGATCGCACACTGGTGCCATGCGTATTGCATGCACACATAACTGCTTGCTGCGGGAACGGGTGCAAGATCAAGCATGCGGCTGTGATTGTTCCGGTAACTCATGCGGCAGCCTTCACCTGATAGCGCTGATTTTGTTTACCCACATGCACGATGTTGGAACGCATGTCTCGGTGGCAGGCTGCATGCGTGAATGGTATCATACAACAGAACATGTGCAGGACTAAAGACCAATGATGAATACAATGACACAGCGATTGCGTGTTATTTTCCAGATTGGTGCGTCCTTGTTTGCATACCTGATCGGATTCTCTTTGAAGTGGATGTGATCAATACTAGCCTGATGTCGCGTGGGTGTTACTCAATCGCAGATCCGCATGCGGGTTCGGGCGACACATCGCACTGTCACACGAGTCGAGTCGTAGTCGCACTTCCTGCACCACCGATGCCTACGAGATTTGGATCGGGGCATTGCGTGCTTAGCTGTTAGTGGCTATGATGATGATGATGATTTTACAGTCTGCTAGCACAAGGCCAAGGACTGCCCTCAAAGAGGGGACCAACACCCAAAAGACAAACAACAAGCACTGACAGACACGCTAACAGACATCAACCACGGCTGGTCCTCAAATGCCACACTTTGGATACAAATTTAGCAACAAGCAACTGGTCCACATGATTCAGCACAGCCTTCATGTCGCGCCGCTGCGCACGGTCGCTAGTGAGCATCTCGCAGAACTGCGTTCTCAAGGTAGCGTAGTAGGCGCACTCCATCACCACATGAAACTCATCCTCAACCTGTCCGGTCGAGCATTTTGTGCAAACGCGATGCGAACGGA
>BDDA01001408.1:5920-20985 GCA_001662385.1 Chlamydomonas asymmetrica | reverse complement strand
AGGGGGGGGGGGGTTAGGATCCATGTGGATATGTTCGTCACTGCAGTACTTGCATATCTTGTCAATGCGTGTTGTGAACGTGTCTGTGCGCTCATGTCGAAATGGTGGTTTGCATAGTTTGCACCTTCACGCATTTCACTCTTGGTGCATCACACCACGTTGGTCCAGCCTCCCCGTGGACACGGGTACATGGCGAGTGAGTAGGCCTGGAGAATGCACTCGATGTGGTTTGGTGCTCACCAAAGCACGTAGGAATCGACACCAAAGCACGTAGGAATCGACACAACCACTGGAACCACTTGAGCTACCGCTTGTCAAGTGCAAAGCCAGGTTACACATGCGGTGAGTGACGAAGTGATACCACACCTCCCCGTTCCTCGCTGTGACTGCGTGGCCAGCCGGCTATGTCGACATGCCATACGTGGCGGCAAGGATCAACCAGGACTCTGTCGGCGCAGACGGATTCCTGCCCAATGGCGATTGGTGCGTCTGCGTGGCCCCACCTAAGGAGCATCACTTTACATGTTTGCATTGCAATCATGGTTATGGTCATTCGTCACATGCGTCACAGACTCACAGTACATGAACAGTATAGTCACTGGTAGACTTGGTCAAACACATCCAACGCGTAGGACCAGCCCTCCATGCATGGGTCAGAACGCTTGCCTAGCCATGTGTCCCCAACCTTCCCCTGTACGTGCTGTCGATACTTCACATTGAAGTGTTTACTGGACCCATTCACTTTGCATTACCGTGTTGCCTGTGCCTTGATCTACTTGATCCAACCTTGCTTTAATTGACAACCAGGGTGCCTTTTGACGATTGCGTAATCTACGGCTTCATAGTGCCAGCCATTGGGCAACCTGTGGGGACAACCGACCTCTACAACTCTGTCAGGGCTCAACAAGAGTGAGTGACAAAGCGGGCAGGGAGTGAGTGAGTAAGGGAAAGAGTGCATGAGTGACTCAATGAATGCGTGAAATTCATTGAGGTGGTTGTGCTGGTGGTGGATGAGCTACGTAAAGGGGAGCTGTACTTGTGCATACACAAGGTGACCGTAGCAACAGCCGCATGCTTGCTGCGTGCAGCAGGGAGAGGCGGGATGCACAGGAACACAGCGGTTGGTGCATTTCAGGCAGGCGGTCGGTGCATTTTGGGGGGGGGGAGGGCGGGACGGTGGAGGGCCGCAGACTACAGACCAAGCCGCATTGTGACACAACAGCGACAATGTTTACTCAGTAGGGAAAGAGTGACACGGACAGACGTGGCGCGCTGGCGCAATGTCCCCGTTACATACCTTGTCTTGTTCCTGTACTTTGTGCTCTCTTGCGTGTTTCTGTCGGTGCCCTGCACTGCCCTGATGAGTCTCGCTCCCTACACGATGGGCAGGGAGCTCTGGGCGCCACACACAGTGCAAGGCATTGGACAACTCCGAATATGCCTGATCTGTCCAATTCAACCCTGGTACATGAAGTTTGACATTGTTAAGCAAAATGAGACCCCGCGATGCGAGCCGTATGCCTTGTCCTCTGTGCTCCATGCTTTGTTGCGTGCTGATGGTGGTGTCAATCTTGCCGCCATCGCCTCTGCATGGTGGCGACAGGTCCCTGGTCATGCAGGAGTACAAGCCGACATTTGAGGAGCTCACCGCCGACTGCGGCGTGGCCTCCTGGAGCAACGCATCTTACCATGCGGTCGCCGGACCGGTGGCGAACAACAACTTTGGTAGCCGCTTCTGGAACCTCAGCAAGGTCACCAGCAGTTGCCGGGTAAGGCCAGCGGTGCTGTAGGTGTTGCGGCGCGTGACCGCCACCCGTGCAAAGCTTGTGTACAGGGCTAGCGGTGTGTGCCATGCTGGCAAGGCCCGTCAGACTGCATTCCACACAATGGAGCCATCCAACCTAAGGTCGTTGCATGAGCCTTAGGCTACGGGCTTGTACTGCAAGCAGTACATTCAATTGCAGCCATACCTAGTGTGATCGTTTACGATATGGAGACACGCTGGCCGGAACGGACAATAGCTGTTGGTGTGGATGGCACACAAGGAACACAAATCACGCCTGCGATAGCTAGTGCTGAAGGGCTTGCGGCACCAGTGTTGTGCCTGTATGTGCATCTGCACGCCCTCATTTGCAAGCCACAATCCGTTGCTGCATGCAACCTGATGCATGCGCACATGTGATGTGACAACCTCATGCGTGCACGCGTGCAGGAGGCGTACGGCACACTGGCCTACGCGTGCGTGACACCCACAACAACACAGAGCACTGCGTTTGCGGAGTATCTGTTTGCAAACTCCCCCAAGAAGGTGGTCCCCGGCGCCAACGTCATCACCCTGGACTGTGGCCAGCTGGTCCTGCCCGACCCCACCGACAAGCTCACGGTGACCGTCTTTGATCTGATCTGATGCATCCTGGATCTCACCTGATCGCACCTTATCAAGTCCAATGCGAGCCGATTGCGCATATTGATTGGCGCTGACCTGTGAGCTTAAGCCACGTCACGGGCCGAGCTTGGACCGCAATCTTTGGCCGTGGGGTTGTGCCGAAGGCGTGCATGCTCGGGTCCGATGAACCTTGACTGATATAGATGTTTGCAGCTGCATCATGCCTACCATGCCTACATGCTGTTCATTTGGATAATGTCCCGCCAGTGTGCTCTATGTTGCACAACACGCTAACAACTCATTACCACCAACAACACATAATGCCCCAACCTAAAAGCACCCGTGAGTTTCCTTCCTCTCCATCATCAACAGGTGCGTATGCTTGAGGCAAAGGCAGGCCTCGGTTTTGACATCTCTGACATCACCGCCAATGTGTCCGCCCTGTGCGATGGACTCGTCAACTGCACGCTGGGCACAGGCAATCTGGCCGCGTTCCTGGGAGACGCCTACACTGATCTGGTGAGGCCGCGTGAGCCATGGGGCAGCACGGAGGTGTGTCCACAGTTCAAAACACGTGCATGGTGGAAGGCTAGCCCAAACAAAGTTGGTGTGCTGGCACACGCCCAATCGGGACACGAGCCTGATGCATCCGCTCGCTGCTCATTCAACCCAGCGCTGTGCACTAGCGCGCTTGGGCCACTGTGTCCGGCCGTGTATGCACACAGTCAGGCTAAGCCCTTCGCTACGATCATTGGTATATGGGGTAAAGCAGCACATGCTGTTTATGAGCACTCTATTGTGAGTACAATGGTCCTTCACAGGTCTGGGGTGGAAGTGACTGGCTGTGCAGGCCAGTGTCGGAGGGCTGTGTGATGCGGTATGTTCTGTGAACGTTTCATTGCTTGTTTTGCTTACACGTGCCGCAGTCGGTGCTTGCGACCATCTACACCTGCGATTGCCCTAGCGGATACTTCAAGGACCTCCGCTATGATGGCAACTATACCGATGGATATTATTGCGCCCCTTGCAACCCTGGATACATCCGCGTAGCTGGGCGGGACGAGTCCTGTGTGGCGTGCTCCCCTGGTACTGCCGCATCCCCCAGCAGCAAGTTCTGTGCGGACTGCATCGGCAGCTCGTACACAGACCTCAGTGGCAGCTCGAACTGCTCGTACTGCGGTCCGGGGTGGGTGCGTGGTCAAACATGCTATGCTGTGAACTTGCGGGCTGTTGCTCACGTACCTGCATACAATCGGACTGGACAGCAGATACAATAGCAGACAGCACACGCCGTTGCCAACAGCCTGGGGTGTGAAGTCCATCGGCAGTGCATGTGTGACAGCCGTGTGTCATGGTTTGATCAGTGTGGCCCGCGTGTGTGCAACGTGTCCATATGCAAGCCTGGCAGAACATCCCTACTGGTGTCGCCCTACCGGAATGTATTGCTTATTTACGAACAGGCAGTACGCCAACGACAACCACACCTCGTGCGAGGTCTGCCCAGTCAACACCTACCGCCGGGTCGCCAACATCTCCATCGAGCCTGACAGCAACACCTGCCTCCCATGTGCGGACGGCTACTATTCGTATGTCACAACCTCGCCTGCAGACCATAGCAAGCCAGGCTTCGTTCCACAGCCTGCGTTTGCGCCGGCCTGCGAGCCTTGCCCTGTGGGCTACTACCGCCGGGCGGACGCCGCCTCTAACATGACCCTCTGCACACCCTGCCCGCCAGGTGAGTGAGGCGTATGGGTGTGGGGTGCGGGTGCGGGTGCGGGTGCAGGTGTGGGTGTGGGTAAGGCGTATGGGTGTGGGTGACGGTGTGTGTTCTCCCGGCAAGACTCTGTCTATCTGTGTCAGTCAATGTGAAAAGTACCCAAAGTCCCCAACACTAACATAAACGCTTACAAGCTTGTGAACCGGCTCACCAGCGATGTTGGTGTTGCTGCAGGCACCTTCGCACCCTTCCCGGGTGCATCAGAGTGCACGCCATGTGCTGGTGGCGAGTACCAGAGTATTATGGGCGCTGACAAGTGTGCGATCTGTCCCTACGGGAACTACTGTCCAAACGTCACGGGTGAGCGGTCGCACAGCGCTGAGGCGTGGTGACGGTGGCGGTGATGATAGTGGTGGAGGTGGTGGTGTTCGCGTCAGCACAAGTTGCATGCATGCAGCAGGCACGGCGCACTTGCCGGATGCAAGCTGTCCTTTACGATACATGCCATAGCAGTCAAAAGTCCGATCTGACGCTTACACGCACGTGACTGACGCAACATCACACAACAAGGCATGCACGCCTTCATTGAGCCATATGGTGTGATACTGGTGGCCGCTAGAGTGGCACCTAGGCGCACATCAGATGTGCACTCTTATTACCTGGCCTCTTCCTCCGCCCCTCTTCGTGCGTGCACGCCACTCACGTTTATCTGTCAATCTGATTTGCTTGCTGGTTGTGCACACGCAGCCAGCTAGTTAGCGGCCATACCATGACACACGGACATCTTATATATGTTATGTCACATCAGGCGTGTGGCTGTGCTGCGTAAGCATGGGCACATGGCCCATGCTTACCCCAGATGGGGACCAGACGACTAGAATAGGCTAACCCACCTAGGCACATGGCGTTTCAGACACGCGCAGACATGTCTTGACCTAACGGTCCATCTGGCGCCCTTCACATGCGATCGAATCGGCTGCATGTGCAGAATAGTGTTATAAGGTTGTGCACCGCACCCATGGCTTCTATGCAGGCACCGTCTCACGCCGCCGACTGATGCAGGGTGGCTTCGTGCAGCGCATCGGCGCCACACGGCCGCTGTCATGTCCCCTGGGCGCTGCGACTGCCAAGGCCGGCGCGGCGTCGATCGACGACTGTGTGTTCTATACCAGCTTCAACTTTGACGCGGTGGTAAGCAAGCGTTGTCTCACTTGAGCGTGACAAGGCTAGGTAGCTAGCCCATGTTGCTATATTAGCTATATGTGCAGCAGCACGTGTGTGAGTACTCGCCTGTGGCAGCAACATCAACAGCGGCAGGGCACTGGAGGTGACCTGCGAAGCGAAAGGAAAGGGACAACACTGCCAGTACTGCCAGCCAAGCAAACAATGGAGCTGCGTGGCCCTTATCAAGCTGATGAGGGCGGGTGGTGCAGACATGTACATTTCGGAGGGTGTGTGCGCAATCATGGCATTCAGGGCATCAGCACGCTTGCTCATGAACACAGCATCGCTGGCGAGCCTGCTGATGCTCGAATGCAAGACAGAGGGGTCATTGTATGTGTGTGTGCGTGAGCAGATCCACCCCAGCTGCTACCAAAACCCCAGCAGCTGCCAGAATTTGGACGATGTCACAACGGTGGCCAATCCTGACGAGTTTCCCTACGTCAGGTGCGATCCGCTGGTCATACCTGCCGTTGCATTGCCGTATACCATACACTAGGCAACTTAGCTCAGTCAACTCGATAGTGCTCGGACTGCTGCATACAGTAGCGACCACTCACCACTGCCTTGTCAGAAGCTTGCCGCAGATGGCGCAACGAGCAACCAGAAGGACAAGTCTTTGACGGTACAGATCTTGATGGGAATGATGGTGATTCGCTGCTGTGATGCCTGGCTGGCTGTCTGTGCGTGCAGGTCATGCTGGCAGTTGTACAAGCGGGTGGAGAGCCTGGGGTTCACACCCCCGGGCTACACGTACACACGCTTCCGCTCACAGCTGAACAACACCAAGTGCAACCATGGTGCATGGTGAGACGTCACAATAAGCAATTCAGGGAGGGGGGAAGGGGGGGAGAGCATACAGCCCATGTGCATATCAGGCTTACTGCATGCAGTGCGCTTTAAACCACTTGTCCCCCTGCATCTGCATGGCATTGGCATTGCTGGTCGACATACTTCGTCCAGCGTGCATAGCCACAGCACTTCATGAAGCACTAGTCTGTAGTACGTTTGTCGGGGCTCGTCCCGTGCAGTACGTACCGATTGATGCCATCTTTCAGACCGACGGCAGCTAGTGAGACAGCCAGCCAACTGGTGTGGGCTGCCACGCTGATGGCTGCCGGGCGAGAGCGCATGTGATGGTCAGTTGCACATGTGCGCTCGCCCCGCCGCCCGTACGTAACAGCTTGTGCGCTGTACTGCGCGGCAGAACATGTTGCTATCACATGTTGCAATACTACTGTACCGCGACCCTGCCTGCCTGCCTGTAGGAACACGCTGGTGTGCAAGTACGACGTTGGCGAGTAAGTGGAAGCATTAATGGCATTGATCCCAACACCCCTTCCCCCTCCCCACGTGCATGTCTCTTCCTCACCTGACCTCACCACGACCCGCAAACATCACTCAAGTATGATTCGTCACCTCCACCTCTTCCTGCCTCTCCTTCCTCCGTCCAATACGCACCGCCTCACATAATTGATGCCAATGCGGCTGCACACGTACATGCATGCATGTGCCTGTCTGGTCCGTCCACTTCAGATCAGCTCATCTCTCACCCTAATGCTTGTCCACTGCTCATTGATTTTACCTGGTGCCGATGCTGATCCGATCTCAGACTACTTCCCACGCTGCCATTGTCCCAATCTGTTTCTCGCCCCTTTGTGTCTGTCATTGTACTCAGCTGCTGCTGCAGCACATGCTTTCAAGCACAAACCGCGTCGCCGCAGCTGAACGCGACGGAGACGCCATCGCCGCCATCCGGCGACCCCGTGACCCGCGTCGCTGCGGACGATTTCTTTAGCAACTTTGTGGAGATCCTCACCAATTTCACCGGAAACTATACCGTCGACAATGCAACCCTGGCGGCCGACTCATTCTACGATGCCCTGCTGTCTGTGAATGGCTCTGCCGCTGACATCATCGCCAAGGCGGTGAATGAGTCCGCCAGCGCCGCTGTGCTGGGCATCGGCTGCCAGCCACCGTTCTCCCAGTGCAAGGACCCGGCTGCGACCGCATATTGTTCCTACGTATATGACAACATCACGGTTGAGGGCAACAATGTGCCCAGTGAGTCGCTGTCGTGACGACCTGACTGACTGTCGTGCGTGCTGTGTGTTGTCACCCAGGCTGTACCCATTCCTCCATTCACCTGAAGCCCACCTTGGGCTAGCTCTTCTTGTCATCCCCCCTGACCTTTTGCCGCCAAGTTCACTCTGTCTGCCCCCCTTGCCTCTTGCTCCCTTGTGCCTATCATCACTCGCAGACACCAACCTCACTGACTCACTCGACTGCGATCCTGATATGGTCGGCAACGGCGTGTGCGATCCTACCTACAACATACCGCTGTGCCATTATGACGGTGGGGCAAGCGTCGTGCGTGCCATGCGTGTCAGTCAATTAGTCAGTCAGTGCTTGTCTTATGCCGGTCATTACATTTGCAGGACGCCCGACACATGCACGATACCCCTGGGACTATCTTGCCCGGTGCCTCGCCTCACTTCTACATCGCCTGGGTGCCTGAGTCGAGCCGCAGCACACACACACACTACACAGATGCAGTCTCTACCCATACGCATACGCATATGCACACTGCATGGCCCCACGGGAATCACAGGGCATGCCCCTTGGGCACTCTTCCTGACACACGCCACACACGCTGTCAGGAGGAGCCGAGGGTCACGCAGCAACCCAGCAGGGGTGGCGCAGGGCTCATGCATTGCATGAGGTGCGAGAGGTACCTGCATCGATCCTAAAATGTGTCACTGAACAAAAGAGGGAGCGAGGGAGGGCCGGAGAGTCAGCACATGGCGGCCGGTTGTGCCAGCTTTGGATTGTTTGTGCATCCTGCATTACTGTACCAAGTCGCAACTCACGGCGGCGGCGCCCTATGGGCTGCATCTTACTTGAGCTGCTGCTGGTGCTGATGTTGATGTTGCTGCTGCCGCTGCCGCTGCTGCTGCTGCAGGCGGTGACTGCTGCCCGCTGACCTGCCAGTACTCCAACATCCCTCGCTCCTGCAGCGCCTTCCAGTGCCTGGACCCAGCAGGCACCGTCGACACCAAGCCGCCAATCATCTCAAACCCTCCACCCAGTATCAACATCACCAACTGCACCTCGTAAGCACACGCCTGCAATGCACGGCGACGTGCGCCCTTGCGTGCGTGTGTGCGTGCGTGCGTGCGTAGAGGGGGGGCGGTGTACCGCCTGCGGTGGTATCCCTAAGCCTACACCTCCTACAACTAGCTAGGCACCTGCAAAGGATCACGACAAACATGCACCGCCTGTGGGGTATTGCTCGTGCCTGAGCAGGCGTGGACATGGGCGCGTTGCTGCAGATGCGGTTCAGGACCACTGACAGCGATGAAGATGTCCCGCAGCTCTCTTTATTTTTCCCTTCGACCATACCGTATCATCTGCCTTTCGTCTGTCTGTCTGACAGTACCTGTTTGTCTGTCTGTCGTGTGTACCTGTCCCTGTCTGTCTATCTGCTGCCTGTGGTCTGTCTCTTTTCCTCACACACACACGCATCTTGGACCAGTTTTGGTTTGCGCGGAATTGCTGCTGCTGCTGCTGCTGCACAACAGGCCCTTGGGAGGCGTCCCACCGGCGGTGCCAGTCGCTGCCTATGATGTGGGCAATTACGCCTTCCCGTCGGCGACGAAGCTGAACGACTCCATGTGCATTTCAAACACGGTGGGTGCCGTGCATGGCTCACCGACCGCTGGACAGAGCGATGAGAAGGCTGAGTGATGTTGATGATGGCGATGCCAGGCGCGAGGGCGAGGCGTGCCTGCATGTGTCAGCCGAGGCAGCCAACGATGGCAGGCACTGCCCGCTGCACGCATGCAACAGAGTAGACCCGGCCACCTGTTTGCGCGTTGAACCATTGGATGTCCCTGTGACTCCTGGACTGACCGACGGGATGGATGACTAGAGCCTCATGATGGCCGACTTGTATGCAGCAGCGGCGTGTGCTTAGTCCTATGACTTGTAGTGATCTTATGCAGCTGATGCGCACGAAGATCCTGCTGCTGCAACCGTGTATGCCAAGAAGATGCCAAGAAGAGAGAAGCGGGCCACGCGCCATTTATGCATGCAGGGATGAGCAGACGGCATGCTGAAATGTCGGGCTCATCACCAACCATGCGACATGCTTTATCCCACTCATGCAGTATTGCAGTGGCTCTTATTCAACTAACCTCCCCTCCCTGGCAAGCGCAGGCGCGCAGCAGCACGATTTCAGTGCGCCGCACCTACACCACCGCGGCGGACAGCGGTAACAACACTGCATCGTACACCCAAAACATCTCCGTCAGCGCCCAGGTACGTGCAAGGTAGAGGGAGCCTGACATTGGCGATCGCTCAGCTAGTTTCATGCTCCCCAGGGGTGGACCCTGCGCTGCCGCCACTGTGGGTCTGGCCCGTAGCTGAAACTTGTCCCCTGCTCCTGCTGCCCGCCATGTAATGATGTGCAGGTTCCGTTTTACAACGGCTGCTCCAACAACACTTGCAGTGCCGACGGCAGGGTTTGCGACTGTCAGTACACGTCGCCCAGCACGCGTAAGTGATGGGTGCTTTGCAGCGTCTTTCCGGCCGTCTGTGTTGGTCGGACGAATATTGGCTGCAGCCCCCGCAATTTTGTGATTGCCTGATGGCCTGCCTGCCTGTAGCTCCTTATTCTCACTCCCTCCATGCGCTGGCTCGCTTGCTAGACCACTTGACTTGGCACGTATTGATGATCAAGATTATGCACACGTACTTCCGTTTTTACCATGCATTTGTCTGCCAGTTTCTGCGCGCCCACATGCATGCTCACAGGACATGGCGCAGTCGCGACTAGCCACACGTCCTGTTTGCTTGCCCGCATCCCATCGTCGCTGCTGCCTGTGCTTGCTACACCCTCCCTCATGTGCTACTCACAGCGGCATCCACCCACCATTCATTCAACCATTGTTCACACATCATTCACCCATAGGACACCCACCAGTCACCCATCGTTCGTGTTCATCTGGCATCGCTGCTGCTAACAGCACACCTGGCATCGGTGCTGCTAACAGCATTGCTGCATGTACGCCTGAGCACGTGTGGCCTATTCCAATCTCAATCCACTCCATTCATCAGCTCATCAGCCATAATGGCTTGCAAGACCGGATGGTGTCAATCCATTGGCACACAGACACACATGCATGCACAAGCGCACACATACGCACATACGCATGCACACACCCATCCACTTATGTGTGTTCTTTGTATGTATGTGTGTGCACGCAGCTATGCATGGAGGGCGTGTACGCGCCTGCATACATCCGCCCGACGGTCGTTGGTGGGCTGTGGGCCTCAATGACCCGCTGCTCGGCATAGGCACAACGGTAAGTTTTTGATTCATTCATGACCCGGTGCCAGTTCTACTATCCTTGTCTGCTTTGTGATGCATGCATGAGCCACGCAGTGGTGATGTCACGAGGGCTGGCGTCGTGCGTGTGGGTGGTTTGGGTTCATTCATGGCCTGGCCATTACAACTCAGTTTCATTGCTGCGCGTACACCCGCCAGTGTAGGATGCTCAAGTTAGTGTCATGGCCGAGTTCGCGACCAGGCCCAGCAATGCTTGCATCATTGCATGCAATTGGAGGGCAGCATTACGCAGCAAACCTGACGTCAAGCAAAACAGCAGGCGGCATGGGTTCAGGGCTTGCCTTGTCTAGTGCTGTCCGCTTGGCAGCAGTCCCCTAGCCTGCAGTCACTGCCGTACCCCAACGCACTGTGGCAGGCAGCATCCCCAGCACGGCAGCAGCGGCGGCGGCAACTGAGGTCAAGGGTACCGGGGAATGTGAAAAAGAGGGCCATATGAGAACAAACAGCGATTGCCTGACAGCCAGTGGGCTGCATGCACGCAGGTCAAGAATGTGGGTGCATGACCGATGTGCGCATGAGGTCCACGGGGGTATGCCAAAAACAAAGGGCTTGAAGGTGTGGCGGACCTGGTACATCACACCGTTAGTGTGGCAGACCTGGTACATCACACCGTTAACCTGGCAAGTATAGGGAAGTGGGAAACACTTGTGGTGCATGTGAGATTAGTGCACTGCCACCCAACCCCCACCCCTCCACCCACCCAGCTAGTCACCCACACCCACCCACCCACACAACAATAGCCAAGTCATCCCTTTGTGCCCCTTTGGCTTTGCTGAGCACACAATATAACGTAAAGCGTACGCCTAGTGCGCCACCTCGCCAAAGGCGCTTTGGTACCACACTAGCACCACAGACACACCCAGCCACCCATGTTCAGTCACGGTGCTAGCCATTGACTTTTGGGGCAGCACCGTCGTTGTGCGTCACCGTAAAGTGTCAGCCGGCCGTACCGGTAAACTGCCATACCGCTAGCGGTGCAGAATGGGGTGCAGTGTGACCCATCCACCACAACAACCATCACCATTGTGGTCGCCCCTGTACTTGCCTCCTTGCTTGCAGGCGCCGGGCAAGGCGCAGCAGGTCTGCATGAACACAGTGACGCCGAAGTTTAAGTACCGCCTCGTTAACTGCTCTGAGCTCGCCATGCCCGACGACAAGCCCGACAAGAAGAACCCGCCGCCACCGCCTGTGCCGACACCCACAGCCGATTGCAAGGTCAGTCAGTCTGCATGCCTCGGGGCGCCCCAACAGCGTCAAGGTCACAAGCTGGAAGTTGTCAGACCATTCTGGCGGCAAGCGTAACAACACGCTTGTGCATTCCCAAATTCACTGTTGGAGGCAAAGGCTCACATGCGCATGCAACACTCCTTGAGACTCTTGACAGGCGTATCGCCTGCTTTGACGTGGCGCAACGCACTGACACCTGCTTGCCTGCTTGACAAGGCGCAACGACGCATTGACACCTCCTTGCTTGTATGTGATGTGCGTGGTGTTTTGTGTCTGTCTACCAACACAACCCACAGATCGTCAACGACACGCTGTATGTGAAGGCCAAGCCGGGCACCAAGGGCCAAACCTTTTACTACAGTGTGGACTTCACCACCACCACTCCCACACCCTGCACGCACGGCAAGGGATTCGCCACCATCACGCAGCGGGGCCTGTTGATTGCCGCCGTCATCGGTAACGACGTGCCGACTCTGCTGAACGGGAAGAACCCGCTGTGCCCGCTGCTGCCGGTGCAGCTGAAGGACAAGCAGAACCCCCCGTGATGCCCTAATGCTGGCAAATGCTCTTGCAAGGGTAGCAAGGGCTCTTCAAGGGGTGAGGCGTGGAAGCAAGTATTGAAACCGGAGACTAAGGCAGGGAGAACCGGCACGCGGGTCCGGCTACTATACATATAATTATCTTGATCTGTCAAATCTGCTTGCAGTAATGAGTGCCTTCCTGGCTGGGTGGGGTTGCAATATGCACCCGATGTGACCACTATCTTACCTCGCCTGTCAGCTATTAAGCTCTTGCGCGCTATGCAGCGTGGCGATCCACATCCCTGGCTAGGAATTGCTTGGAATTACAGATGCCTGCTTTCGTGCCCTGCGTGCTGCTGGTATCGCGACTGGTGCTGGTGTGCAAACTGGGTCGGGATTGACACGCCCGTCGGTCCTGCGTGCGCATAGCACGTACGTAGTACACACTATTGCATGCCGTTCCTGTCCACAGCAACCGAATAGCTTGAATGCAACATACGCACCCAGCACATACGTAAACTCCTGGCTTGGCTGTGGTATGATGTTATACTTGCTTTTGAAAAAGACTCCCAGACGAGGGTGGGCCCAAACGTACGGTCAGGCAAGAGCCAAGGACAACACAAAAACCGATGTGTTACTTTCTTAGCACCCAGGAGGAGCAGGTGAGCTTTTCGAATCTTGAAGCTGTGTCTCCTGATGCCTCTGATATTGCTGCAACTGCTGCAGTCTGCTTGTATGCAAATGCAGGCATTTGCGTCTTTGCACCACCCTCACGTATGCATGCGCGCACCATGATTATAGCCCCCATGTGGTCGCCTATTGCAGCAGTGTTCCCTACCACGACTATCACCACCGGCCTCCTGGGGCTCTACGTATATATGACATCTGTACATCCACTTTTGACATCTGTACACCCACTTCTACCTGATGCGATTGAACGAACCTATTGAGAAAGGATTAGATGTTTGTTTTTTATCCAATTCTCGCATTTTTCTGTTGCTTCCCCGCACTGCGTCTGTTTTCGCATGTATCCACTTGGCTTGTGTCAAGAATAAATTTGCTAACCTCTGCCTGCACCAATGCACAGCAGTCTGTGCCGGCACCACGCAGGCCACCAGCAGCGTGTGTTGGGAAATGTCTAAGTGCTCGCTTGCTGATCGGATCATGCTGCGAGATGTTCCGCGACCTTGCCTGCCACGCACTCTGTCATGCTTGGTGGAGGCGGTGCGGGGCGCGCTCGCCGCCACGCGTGTGCATGCAGGTACCGCCTGCTCAACCGGTCCTGCCAGCAGCTGTGTGGTGTGCTGCCAGTGGCAGCAGCTATGCTATAGTGTATAAGAGCATGCATGCATGGGTGGCTTCAACACTAGAGCCCTGGGATGCTTGGTGGAGGCGGTGCGGGGCGCTGCATGCGTGTGTGCAGTTGTGAGCGTGTATGCGTGCATGCATCATGCCCTGCTGCACATGCGTTGCAGAGGTGCATGTGCAAGCACCGGTTGCATCGCTCGAGGGTGTTGAAGTATGTGAAGGGAACAAACAAACAAACAAACAAAACTTGTTATGCCATTCTAATGGAGATAGCATGTATGTGGAGTGCGCCCAAGCTCTTGTCAGCTCTTGTTGGTCGGACATGCTTGTGTCAATTGCAGCACTAGCGTGTCAGACCGCCGCTTAGGAACGCGTAACACCGACTGTTGCACATGGGAACAAAAGTTCCAGCTCTATGTGTGTTGTTTCTGATGTGATGACATTCTTAGCTTTGTATACATGTCGTGTGTTTCAGTCGTGCCAGCTGGCCCTGGGGGACTGACTTGGGCTGCGTTGCACACCCTCCCTGGAGGAGCGCTTTGGACGCACGTCCAAAACGCAGCAAGGGCTTCATTCAAAAGAAGCCGAGGCAGAGACTTGCCCGGGCTGTGTCGACTTCATGATGTTACTGTGGCTTCTGTAGGGGACTCGGCATTGATAGAAACGCTGCGTAACGCAATGAATCATTCAAGTCAGAGCACTCGCGTGTCAGACCGCCGCTCAGGAGCAATGACCGTCGCACATAACGACACAATTACAGCTGTATGTGTGCTGTTTTGGAGGTGACATTCTTAGCTTTGTATCCTTGTCGTGTGTTTCAGTCGTGCCAGCTGGCCCTGGGGGACGGGCTGCACCGAACAGCCTCCCTGGAGAGCGTTGTGGACCGGCCGTCCACAACGCAGGGCTTCATTCAAAAGAAGCCGAGGCAGAGCCTTGCCCGGGCTGTGTCGACTTCATGATGTTATTATGGCTTCTGTAGGGGACTCAGCGTTGGCAGAAGCACTGCGTAGTAACGCAATTAGAATCTCGCTCCCACCTGATCCATCCTGTACAGGCAGGTCGCACTGTCTGTGTATAGGTGGGTCATGCTCAGCATGTGCTACACCAAGCCACGCCAAAAACAAGATGGCAGAGCAGCGGATGTGTGGGTCTGTGTGATACTCGTCTCGGAATGCGGCGCATACATGCGCTGCTTCTTTCAATTACATTTTGTCGTAGATCCCACAATACACAGGATGCAGACGACACGATCAAGCAAACCACGCCTTATTACCG
>BDDA01001407.1:2018-16470 GCA_001662385.1 Chlamydomonas asymmetrica | reverse complement strand
CCTCACCTGCATGAGGTCCAGCTGCAGGTCCCCTACCACCACCACACACACCCAACTGCCGCATCTATCTAAGCGCTGCCGACCCCCCTCCCCCCCTACACCCGTCTCCCCGGGCCCCCCTCACCTGCATGAGGTCCAGCTGCAGGTCCTCCACCGTCACCGCCGCCGCCTCGATCGCCGCCATGCGCCGCATCGCGCTGGGCGCCTTCTTCAGCGCGTAGCCCGACATGGCGGGGTGCGCGCGAGAGGAGAACTCCCACGGCGCGCTGCGGTACGGCAGTAGGGCGAGAGAAACTTAACACACGCATGCCCATTCGCACGACGGCTCAGGTGTGCGTGTGCGTGTGCGTGTGCGTGCGCGTGCGCGTGTGCGTGTGCGTGTGCGTGTGCGTGTGCGTGTGCGTATGCGTGTGCGTGTGCGTGAGGTTGCGCAAAAGCCTCACCATGCATGCTGTGTAAGAGTCACAGCCCTCCCACAAGCTGACAAGCACATACACTCGCACAACGCAACGCATGCACGCACCCCGAGGGCGTCGGCAGCGCCATCTGCGGCGCCTCGTCCTGCAGGCCGGCAAAGTGGATGACGACCATGGTGATGTCGTCGGTGCGCGTCTCGTGGCTGAGCCACAGCCGGTAGCTCTCCGCCACCACGCTCAGGCACGCCTCGTGCGCGTCGTCAAACTTTGACACCTGGCGGATTCAGTCAGTGCGTGCATGTGTGTCTGCATCTGACGCGTAGCGGACAGGGCGTGAAGTGCATGTGCGCTCCTCAGCTAGTGCTCTCACCCACTATGTCCGCCACGGACTGCGGCCAGGGCTTAGGTGCATGGGTTTACGGTCCAAGATGCATGGGTTTGGGGTTTAGCATGCACGGGTTTTGGGTCTAGGGTTCATGGGTTCACGGTGCACTCGCGTGCTCCTCAGCACGCGCTCTGCTCCGCTCTCACCATGTCCACCACCGATTGCGGCTAGGATCAAGGGTGTAAAGCGCATGCGTCTAGGGTTTTGGATGCGCCTCAGCGCTCTGCTCTCACCATGTCCACCACCGACTGCGAGGACAGGAACTCAAACACGCCGTCGCTGGCAATGACGATGAAGGGGTTGGCGGCGCTCAGCTGCTTGGTCACCACCTCAGGCTCAGCGAACACGCCGATGCGCTCCGCAGCTACAGACAGACACGCCCGCACAACAGGCACAGGCACAGGCACGGCATATAACCAACACAGTGCAGACGCACAGTACCAGTTGCATACTTTCACTTTGTTCAAGGCTCAGGCTCCAGGGTGACATGCGGAATCATGCGTGCCTGGGGAATATTGCCTAGGGTGTGCCCCAGTTGAGCGTATTGCCTAGGGAATGCCGTAGCCGAGCGCACTGCCTGGAGAGTGCCATATTCAAGCACGCTGCCCAGGGATTGCAGTATTCGAACAGCGGCGGTGCGGCTGGCTGGCTGTGGAGCTGGTCGGCTGTGAGGCTGGCTGCTGGCTGTACGCTGTGCAGCTAAGCTTGCGCCGCCAGTCCACCCGCCCGCACCTCCGTCTCCGATGCTGCGCGTGAACGCAGTGCCGGGGTAGGTGGCGTTGGGCGCCCACAGGCGCGGTGGGTCGCCGTCGTCCTCCTCCTCCGTGCCCCAGCACTCGACGTTGGGGTCCTGCACACAGCACACAACACAGCACAGCACAGTGATTGCACACACAGCACAGCACAGCGTGCACAGCACGGGCCCACGCGCATGAGGGTCACCCAGCTCGGAGCGTGACGATTGGAACATGCACGTGATATGCTGGATATGCATATTCGCGAACATGCACGTGACATGCATATGCTGGCTATGCATAATCATTGGAACATGCACGTGATATGCTGCCGCTGGACCGTTTCAGGGACCCATGAACCCGGATCCGGCACACGCACACGCACCTTTGGTGCAGGTCCTATCCTCATGCGCATGCACGCTGCACGGCCCCACGGGGAGAACATAACTTGAGCACACGCATGCCCATACACCTCGCCACCGTCAGGTGCAATTTATGTCCTTGCCCACGCATATGTACACCGTATGGCCCCACGGCAAGCAAATAGCTCCAACACGCACCTTGAGCCCCTGAAACCCTAAACCCTAAACCCTAAACCCTACCACGCACCTTGAGCCCCTCCAGCTGGTCCAGCGTGAGCACGCGCGCCCCGCAGCGCTTCACGCGCTCGCACTCGTCCCGCCTGCGACAGGTGACAAGCAGTTGAGCAGGGGGCTTGGCATTCAGGAGTTCAACGTGTTAGGTTTATAGGGTTGGGGCTTAGGGCTACCCTGAGTCCTTCGCATGAAAGGCCACACGCGCCGCACACATTGGCGGCCAGACTGCCAGGTGGGGCCATGCCAGGGTGACACGTGCCCCCATATGCGTGAGACGGCCCGTCGGCCTGTGGCTGTGTTTCAGAGGCCCCCAGCTGCACGCCGGATGTGTGCGCGCGCCTGGGACGCAGGGGCGGCCGTGTGCCCCAGGTGCGTGCACGGTGCATGGTGGCGAGCTCGAGCTTGGGTGCGGCAAGCCCGCCAGGTCAAGACCCGGGCGCGCAGTTCGGAGCCATACGAACGTTGGCCACTCGTATGCAGCCTTCTAAGGCCGTGCTAACCACACAGATAATGCCGGAAACCCTTTGCGCTCTGGTGCTACACCGTGCGCGACAGAATCCATTTTCCACACGCGCAAACGCAGCACTTATCCATGAAAGAAGGTCTGCCAAGCTTTTCTGCACCTGAAGGGTGTTTGGTCGTATGAAAGGTCCTGAGCAACGATGCGGTCGTTGTGTCGCTCTGCTAGGACAGCGCGGGAATCGCCCACGTTTGCAACGTACGCGGTTCTCCCCCGAAACAGGACTGTGATCGCTGTCGTCCCGCTCATGCTGTCATCGATTTCCGAACGCCGCAGCAAGTTGTTTGTTTGCACCATAGCCTGTGCAGATAGGGTACAGGGGCAACGTTACCGCCGCGGTGTGGAGTGCCACGTCACATTTTCAGGGCCGGCCAAGAGTTCAAGGGCCACAGGGTCCAAGACAGCAGCAAACTGGACGTCTGCTGGTGTTCCATACAATTTGGCAACGCAGCGCCAGCTGTCACAGACAGCAAAGGGCAAACCAACAGGCACATGTAGGTGCGTGCAGCAGTATTCGGCCACAGCAGGCGAGCGCCCACCGCGTCTATTGGGCAGCCACACCTGATGATAAGCTATCTCCGGTGAAACTGCAAAATGAGTGTTGTTTAATAGGTTCTCTGGAACCTGCGTAGCACCAAAAACCAGGAGGGCAAGAGCAGGCTTATCGGATTGCGTACGCACCCCTAACAACCTCATAGCGGCTGCCTCAAAGCACCTCGTTAAAACAAGCCAGGGACGCAAGTCGTGAAAATCATTATAACCAGTGTCGCTGAAGAGCCAACAGTCACACCACTACCAACAAGTGTCAGAAACGCGCACGACCCTGAAGTCAGTTTGACCTTGCTTCAGACCGACACCAGGTTGTGCTGTCTAAATAATGGTGACGACTTATACAGCCCAAAGACATTTTGCACGTGCAGCTTGAGCAGGGCAGCGCATGACACACTTGCACATCTCTCGTGCGAGCTTTGGTGTCGCTGCCACGGCCCTTACACAAGCCGTTCACCCTGGTGGCACTGCTGATCAAGTCAAACCAGATGCAGTGACTGCATTCTTGCAGCAGTGGCTTGCCACGCACGCCTGGCTCACCTTGTCACGCGCAAACTGCGAGCACTGTGTCCCAAACTCGCCATGCCCGTCGAAGACCCCAAACATGCACTGCTCAGCGTCCCCACCAAAGAACGTGTGTACGCCAAATGAGTCCTGGTTTGCTTTCAGCGGCGCATCTGGGTAGTACCCTCGCTGGCTGACGTACGCGTAGCGCAACGTGTAGCCAGAGTGAGGCATATAGTGCGTCTGTGTCCCTTCTGAGGACACCAAGCGCTCCTTATAGTCCTTGGCTGTCAAAGGTCCTCCTGTGAGGTACACTGATAGGCCGGCCGAGATGTTGTCAAACTCATTCATGTTGTTGATGGACTCTGGCTGTGCTCCAGCAGACTCCTTTGAGGGAGCGCACCCTCCCATAGTGTCCAGCGCCGCGTTGGCTGTGCAGACCTATCTAAGCACGTGGCTTTGTGGTGCTGTGTGGCGGCCCTGGCATCCAGGTCAGGGCTGCACTGCAAGAAGCAGGCGTTGGGGTTACATGCGCGTTCGATGCTTACGAGCTGCTGCGGGCTTACTGAGAGCAGTAGCTCATTCACACACTTGCAACACGCAGGTATGGAGGTCAAGTCTACCGCGGAGAAGCGCTTGGCACGGCCCGCCCAAGACGAACAATGCCGCATCTCAGTTCAATCTCAGTGCCAGGCATGCTGGGAAATGCCAATAGGACACATCCTTGTATGTTGCTTGGGTATTGCTCAAATGTATGTGCCACTCTGCAAAGATACGTATACCACTGCAGTGCTTTGTATGGCACTTGCACACACAAGCGTTGTGTGCCGCTTGTTGCCCTGGCCCCACACACAACTCAAGTGGTTTTGACTGATATTTCACACAGCATGTAGTTACGTAGTTACCTGCGCTCCTTGTAGTGCTCAGCGCATGTACAAACTACTGTGCTCAGGTGCAACCCTGGCACTGTGCAGCTGCTGACAGCACGTGCTGGCGCTGGGCGACCAGTGAGGCTGAAGGTATCAAATGAACAGCATTATTCTTGGAGTAAGGCAATCGCCCACTCCAGACTGCCTGCCCCGACAACTCGGTCAGGCGGGCACCTGGTGGAAAGCTAAGCAGCGGCAAACGCGTGTGTGGCAACCTCGGGCGGTGGCGGTGCCAGCCCTGGAACCTCTGCTTGAGCTTCTGTTCTACACAGAACAGGCTGAGTTAAGGCAGTCATATCTATGTGTGCGCTGGCAAGCAATGCTCTGTTTTGTTTGCTGGCGCCGCTGCAGCACCTACCCAACATGCCAGCTGTACCAAGCCATACCTGCACCATACGATTTTCTTGGAACGACCTCCTACCTGAGATGCCACAGCGTGGGCTTGGGAAGGCCGGACCTGCCTGCCAAGTGAGTGTGTAAGCACCATGCTAGTGGGGATTGCTCACCTTGCACCTGGGTTGCTTGAAAGTATATCTTTGCTATTCACAGGTGCAAGCAAACAGCAGCCACCATGGCGACTCCTAACGCATGCATACGTCTGTGTGGTGGGCAACATCTCTGAGAGCGATGTTTTGGCTCGGCTTGGGACAACCGTCCCGTTGTTAGTAGTGGCATGTCAGAGCTTCTTCAACATAGTTCAGGCATTCATCTGAGCCAGTGTGTGAGGTGATATGCCGTCGCCCCAGCCCAAGCGAACGTTCAGGCCGACGGCGGGCGAGGAAGTGACCATATGGAAACCAGCGCTGGGGCCTGAGACTTTAAGCGAGTGCTTGCGGCTGATGCATAGTGGAACTAGGGGTAAGTGAGTGAACGAATGGTAGAAAAACTGGCCGTTGTGTTCCAAGAGTGTCAGAGCCTGGCTCACAAGCGGAAGCAACGCCAGAACCGACTGCCGCAGAACAATGCTGACTTGCACAACCTGCCTGAACAACGCAAATGCCTTATTCTAAGCCTATTGACCAAATGTGGGAGGTTGAAGATGTCCGTGAAAGAAAACACGTCGAAACACGTTGTCCGTGTATGTGATGATAGGAGATTGAAATCCACAGCTCGTAAGGCACAAAACCCATCATAGTCATATGTGTGTATGTCTACAGTTTGCCCTTCGTGTCACAGCTGGCTATGCTTCACAGCTTCGGACGTATTGACAACAACAGCTCGCTGCACGTGCCCTACTGAAACGCACGCAGAAGGTACGCTCAGACTGCAGGACAACTCACGGCACTCACGGGTCGCCCAACACAACTCCCCTCACACAGGGTTTGCTTTATTTTATGTGCGGCTTGAACCTGTCAGCTGTTGCACGGACGCTTGCTTGCAAGTGCGCGGCGACCCATGCCATCCAGCAGGCGAACAGCAGTCGTGAGGCTTCAAACTGCACAATCGTGCAGCCACCTGACCAGTCCTCACTGCTATTCAATGTCTACCATGCAGCCGTTGAGATAGCCGTTTAGATGCTTGCGTTGTTCTGACTCAAATAGTGCGCTTGCGAGACACCAGCCATTGGCCACTGTCAGACGGTAAACCTCCGACGTGCACCACACGTGCACCACATGGTTTTACGTCATAATGCTGTACTACTCGGCATCGTACACAGTTTTTGAGCTTCCAGCTGAAGATGTAAACCCCCTTACTACAAATGTTAGCAGCGTCCTAGGTGGTCCACCGCACAGTCGTGTTTATTCCCACCTTGGTTCTGACTCACGAGTCGTGATGATGTGTGAATGTGACAGGGAGCCATGACGACGACCACGTGCAACCGGCGCTGCGGCCCGCTGGTTGTATTGGCACTGCTCGTCGCTGCTTCTGGAGCCGCTTCCCTTGGCATTCATTACCTCGCCCCAGTCAACACCGCTGACTGCAACATTACTGTCGTCGTCATACAGGACCCCTTCGATGGTCCGCAAGAAAGGCTGGTAATCGAGCAACTCAAGACTATTACTAATCCAGACGGGACGTTGAGTTACAACCCAAACGTGTGTGGCTGCTATGCGACGGAGGTACCATTCAACCCAGGCTATAATCAGTACATACCTGTCGCCCACGATGTTCCATGTGGTGAGCATCAACATTTTCGAGCTGGTGTTACTGCTGTTGGTAATTGGATGCATGGCAGCTGAGTTAGTTTGCACCAGCTATGTGCATGAACTGGTCCAATACTTGTTCAATACTTGTCCTGCCGCAAAGCAATCGTTATCACCGTGCTGTGATACTGCTGGTGGCTTCATTCGGTTGCAGTGTGCTTCCCTGCCGCATCCACCGTCCGCCGCCAGTTGCCATCCTCGTCCGCCGGCCAGCAGCAGTGGGAGGCGGTGCCCCTGCTGCAGCTGCGCCTAGGCGACACGGTCCAGTGCTACGTGCGGCAGCCCACCTTCAACGCCGCTGATGGCACGGTGGGCTCCGCCGCGGGCGGCGAGCTGTCGGCCTGCCGTGTGTACAGCTACAAAAAGGCGTCCAGCACCACCGTCTCCCAATACACCTTCATCACATATGAACGCCCTCAGACCGTCAATAAGCGAGGAGAGTATTCTTTCCCCGACGTTGCCATCGGCGGTGATGACGCAGTTGCGGCTGCTGGTGGCGTGCTCATGGCGTCGGCAAACCACCACGTGTTGGATGCGCGAACGGGCCAAGCCGTCATGGCCGGCTCTGTGGCGCCGGGTAACTGGCTGCTGGTGACAGTGTCAGGCAGTGGCAGTGGCATCAGCGGCAGTGGGTCTGACGCGCTCGTCCCCGCCCGTGTGCTGGCCGTCACGAGCGCCCCTGCGGTCGGCGCGTTTGTGCCGTTGCTTACGCGCGGCGGTCTGCCGGTGGTTGACGGTGCGGTGGCGTACCCCACCTCTGGCTCGTCTGATGTGGGCCTGGATGCCAAGCACTGGGTGAGAGCGCTTGCTTGTCCACTTAACAGGGTTCTGGAGACCACTACAGTCCACACGCATGCATGCATGCATGCATGGGAAGGGCAAGCATTGGGCAAGCATGCGTGAATGTCCAAATAGGGTCAGTATCATAGGGGGGTCAGTATCATAGGGGGGTCAGTATCATAGGGGGGTCAGTATCATAATGCTATGCCATGTGGGTGCGGTGGCATGCATGCAGCCAATGCAGCCGTGTGTGTGTGTGTCGTCAGTCATTTGCTGCATGCATGCACCTTTGAGATTATTGTGGGTTGTACGCGCTGCGGTAAGGTGCAAATGCCCGCATATTTTGCGCTTGCACCACTGTCTCTTGCAACTGCTGCCTGTGCATGCCGCCTGCTGTCATGGTATGCAGTCAGCGCCCACCCCGTTGATTTTGTCAGCCTTTCATTCACCTTCAATCGTGGCATTCGTGGCTCAAGGCATGCCATGTATTGCCTGCATCCACGCCTTGGCGGCTATGCCGCATGCATGCAGGGCCAGTACTACCTCTCCGCACCCATCTGGCAGGCACTAGAGACCACCACTCAGGCTGTTGCTGACGACACCAACAACCACATGGCAGTGATGACCCTTGCCGAGCTGGGCGCCAGGGAGGGGCAGAGCGTGGGCGCCTTCACGCAGAAGTTCTACGCCGTTGCCGCCGCCGCCGCCGAGCAGGGCCGCACATTCCATGACTGGGCAGGCGTGGCGGCGGAGATGCACGCCGCCATCAGCCTGGAGGGCAAGGTGTACAGCGAGGAGGAGGCGCTGGCGGTGTACGACCGCCACATCAGCCTCCCAGCAGCAGCCCCGGTGGCGTAGCTGCCGTAAGACCTGAAACGCATGACGCGCTCTGCATTTCTCTATCTCTTTGCAGTTGTCACAAGAGTAGTGATGGAAGTGGGGCTGTGTATTCATGCACGAGGTGCTGCGTTGTCCGTGCAGCAGTGTATGCTTGCTGTGTGCGTGCATGCGCACAGTCCAGATTTTCAAGAACGTGGTGTTTGTGCAACGTGTGTGAGCCTTGCACATGTCCATGTGTAATGGTGTGTATCCACTAGTGTGAATGTGACTAAAGAGTATACATTCCACACATAGATAGTGCACCATGTGTGCACCCACATACACAACCTACATTGGAATTGCAGGGTGCATGGAATAAGTTGCGTGCCATCGTCTGCTGCTCGTGAGTTCCTGCACACTCTGCCTGCCTTGCGCGTCTATTCTCTGGTTTGCGCTGCTGTGATGCGCTCTCTCCTGTTTGCACCCATCACAGTTGCAAGGCATTAGCACATAGAGCATGTTAGATTACTTGCCCTGCTGTTCTGGGCCTGCCATGCATTGATTACAGGCTAAGAGCCTATGCTCCCCGCACTCATTGCTGAGCTTCCCCCCCCCACACACACACACACCACCACCATGCCCTGCTGATATATGATAGCACTAAAGATCTACGGTTCACACCTTAGCATAGCAGGTGTTGTGGGCTCACTCGCATGCCCCATCACGGTGTCAGTGATTGCCTGGGAAATGAGCACATGTTCGAACACATGCAATCACATGCATGCATGCCATTGAGGTCGTTAGGCTGTGCTGCGTGCCAGATACATTGGGTACTGTATAGTACAGGTCTGGTTCCGTTCCAAGCATCCTTCATTATGCGTTTGGTGCAGACACACATACTGACCATGTTAACGGGGTTACAACTGGAATAGGTCAGGGCATGCAAAAGATGGTCATACACAACGTGCACCTCAAGCACAGCTGATGACGTCCGGGTTGGTTTTATTATCGCGGATGCAGCATTCAGGATGCATGCAGGCTGCCCAGCGCTGGATTGGTGTTGTGCGTTGTGCAGCTCATTGCCAGCAGTATATCAGCTGGCCTGTACAGTAGTTATGGCAGGGTGGCACGGTACACTTAGAATGTGCATGCGGTGTTTGATGGTGGTGAGTGTGTGTATAATGTGCGTGAAGTAAGGCATGCATGTTTGCAGGTTGCGGCGTCCAGAATGGCGGCGATTGGTTGCCTTCGTTCGATTACGTATGTACGGCGCTGAGTGTAATTGGCAGCAGTGGCGCTGCCCCCCTGCGGCCAGGCAGGGAGCATAGCAGCCCGCTTGCCGACCGTGGTGCTGCCTGTAATAATGCGGGTTGCACGCGCATGTTACATATGCCGTGCATGTTACGTATGCTGTGCTTGCTGGCTGTCGCCTTATCCGTTTCCCGTCCTTGTCCTTGTCCTTGTCCTGGCTGGGTTTTCTGAGGGTGCTGGGGTCAGGCTTGCTTGTCCTGCTCGTGCCTGCTTCGGCAGCAGAGCCTCGCTTTGTAACCTTTCCTGTCCGGGGAAAAACAACGACTATAAGGCGACATGATGCACGTATGTGTGACCGGCAGGGGGCAGCTCAGCAATCAGCACCATGCAAGTGCCAACAGAGCCTCCCATACCATGTCTCAGCCTGTTGGTTCTTGATATTGCGCCTGCCGTATGTGACAGCACCTTCCGTTCACAGCAGGCAGGTGGCGGTTTTGTTTATGCCCTGCCCACCTGCGTGCACGTGTATACGCATGCGTATGCATGCAGGTGCCTGCGTGTGGCGCTTGCATGCCTTGCATGCATGCAAGTGCCTCACAGCGATTTGGCTGGTATATGTATACCCGTGAAGCCTTTTCTGACCCTGATCAGTAACTGCAGGTGCAAGAAAAAAGGTGTAGGCCGCCCGGCCCTCACCTTGATGGGTCGAGCCAGCAGTAGTGCAAAGCAGGACAGGGCTTCTGTGTGACGCATATATTCAGGAGCAATACCTGTTGTTCGAAACAAATCGTGAGTGCTCTGCAGGTGCAAGCTCCCGATGAGCCTCTCCCTCAAGCGAGCTGTCAGAGGTTCATGTCAGGGCGTCCGTGAATAGAACGCAAGCGAGAAGGACCCGCCAGGTGCATGTCCGTGGGTTCTTGCGATTTCGGTTGCAGGTGACATTTGCGTGGACCCAAAGTTTTAAGGGCACTCTATCACAGTCTAGTGTCACAAAGCCTCCTGTGCCAACTTCTCAGCAGTTACGTATTGGCCCTTCACTTGCAGTGAGACTCTGTTTGCTTTGACGCCGTACATACGCCAGGGGGCCCTGACGCGACTTCACTGAGACCAGCAACACAAGTGTTGCTGTAATACAGACGAACAGGTAATATGACGGGCACGCAAGCAAGGCGGGCGGGTTGGCTCCTTGCTTATGCATGACTCCTGCGCGGCGCGGCGCTTGTTCACCTCTAGACGGTATCTTGTCAAACCTGCGTGCTGTGCTTTGTTTTGCACTGGAGATTTCTGCTGGGATACCCGGGACTCAGCCTGAGTCTGTTTTGATTTGGCAATTGCATTTTGCAAGTGAATGGCAAACAGACGAACGGCAAACGGAGTTCAACAGGCCGCGCACGAGGGGTTGCGTGTGACAGGTTGTATGTGTATCTGTCCACCACCTTGTGCTTCCTCATTGTCCAGTGCAGATGTAGATATCTGCGCTCCTTTCAGACTGCCGTGCGCTTGTGAGACTCCGCACACCATTCCAGCCGGCCGTTGTTGTAAACCTCCGCCAGCAAGATAGAGCGGCTTGCTTTGTGCAAACCTCTGACACCTCCAAAATTGAGATTATTCCAGAACCATGTTTTTAGCGTGCCGTTGGCGTGTATGTTGGCTCTGCATGTGGCTGGATGACAGAATGACGATGACCAGGATGATGGCCATGCGCAGCCGCCGCAGCTGCTGCAGCCCGGCGCTGATGGTCGTGTTTGCGCTGCTCTTCGCTGCTATTGGCGCTGACGCGCTTGGCTATGAGTACACCAACCCCGTCAGCACTGCTGACTGCAATATCACTATCACCGTCAGGGACGATCCGTATGATGGCCCACAAGAGAGTGTGGAGGTCACGCAAATCAAGACTGTCATCAATCCGGACGGCACAATGAGCTACAACCCAAACGTTTGTGGATGCACCGTTACCGAGGTACCAATCGTCATCGATGCACTGCTATTTCAACCTATCGCCCATGACGTCCCGTGCGGTGAGGCAGCAGAGCAGCGCGCGCGAGCAGTGGTGTGATTGGCAGCATGCATGGCCCACGCAAGCTGAGTCAGGCTCATTGTTCAAAGCCTGTGTGGCTTGTGGGATTGCTGCTGCTCGTATCAAGTGTCCCGTCACGCATGCCTACACATGAGTCTTCGCCGAGGCAGTCTGAGCTATGGCAATGCGGTGAATTCAGCATGTCCGATAGCGCCCATCCTGTTTTACACAATGTTCCATGCTTGCCAGGGTTTGCGCAAGTTGTGTCTTCTTGCAGTTGACCGATCACTCCTGGCTTGCTTATCACCTCCCGGTGGGCGGGGGCAAGTGGGGCCACCACCCCCACCTACCCGAACCCTCACATACAGTTCCCTACTTCCCTTCGTTGACAGTTTCTCAATATTAACATTAAACAATCGTGTGTACCTGTGTGACGCCGCCGCTGCCTGATTGCAGTGTGCTTCCCTGCCGCGTCCACCGTCCGCCGCCAGTTGCCATCCGTCCGGCCAGCAGTGGGAGACGGTGCCCCTGCCGAACCTGCGTCCAGGCGACACGGTCCAGTGCTACGTGCGGCAGCCCACCTTCAACGCCGCTGATGGCACGGTGGGCTCCGCCGCGGGCGGCGAGCTGTCGGCCTGCCGTGTGTACGGCTACAAGAAGGCGTCCAGCACCACCGTCTCCCAATACACCATCACATATGAACGCCCTCAGGCGGCCGCTGATGTTGACCAGCATGCAGGGTTCTCTTTGGCCCCTGCCGACGTGGCCGGCGACGATGCAGTTGCGGTGGCTGGCGGCGTGCTCATGGCGTCGGCAAACCACCACGTGCTGAATGCCCGAACAGGCCAGGCCATTATGGCCGGCTCTGTGGCGCCGGGTGACTGGCTGCTGGTAACAGTGTCAGGTAGCGGCGGCGGCAGCAGTGGGTCTGACTCACTGGTCCCTGCCCGCGTGCTGGCCGTCACGAGCGCCCCGGCGGTCGGCGCGTTTGTGCCGTTGCTTACGCGTGGCGGGCTGCCGGTGGTTGACGGTGCGGTGGCGTACCCCACCTCTGGCTCGTCTGACGTGGGCCTGGATGCCAAGCACTGGGTGAGAGCGCTTGCCTGCCAAGCTGACAGGGTTGTGGAAACCACACGCATGCATGCATGGGAAGGGCTGCAAGCATTTGTAAACGCCCTACTGCTTCGCCACGCACGTGAGTGCGGTGACGTGCATGCAGCCGATGCAGCCTTGCGCGTGTGGCTGCATGACTGCACCTCTTCAGGATATTGTGGGTTGTATGGGTTGTGTGTGGTGAGATGCGGATGCCCTCTTATTGCTTGTGCCCTTTTGCAAAGCCTTCTACCTGCAGCTGCTTCCTATGCCTGATATGTGCTTTGCCTGACGCCATAGCATGCTCCTTTATTCTCATGCCTGCAGGGCCAGTACTACCTCGCCGCACCCCTCTGGCAGGCACTGGAGACCACCAGCACCACTGCTGTTTCTGACGACACCAACAACGGCATGGCCATCATGACCCTTGCCGAGCTGGGCGCCAGGGAGGGGCAGAGCGTGGGCGCCTTCACGCAGAAGTTCTACGCCGTTGCCGTCGCCGCCGCCGAGCAGGGCTGCACGTTCCGCGACTGGGCGGGCGTGGTGGCAGACATGCACGCCGCTATTAGCCAGGAGGGCAAGGTGTACAGCGAGGAGGAGGCGCTGGCGGTGTACGACCGCCACATCAGCCGCCCTGCCGGCGGCCCAGTAGCGTAGGTGTCGTACATGCTGCTGGATTCCGGTAGATCCGAACCCTGTAAGAAAGCACGGGCGCTGCACTGCCCTGCCGTGTTGATCACTCGCAATCTCATCAATCACTAGCAGCTGTGGGGCTATTCACACACGGGACGAGTCGCACGGAAGGGGTAAAAGACTTACATGACATGTGCATGCGCACAAATGGTGGTTGTTAAATCCTGTAGCTAGCCACTGCTTGTGCACATCATCTGAAACGTATGGTGTGGAATAATGAGCCCGGGCATGCAAGCTTGCTGTTGTGGGATCTGAGGTTTTTTGAGCCCCTTACTGCCTGGAAGGTGCGATCATGCCACAGCCCCGCCCGTCTGTGTATGCATCTTGGCAATTCAGCGGTACACGACTGCACGTAATGGGCATGTACGTAGTGCTTCCTCTGCAGGCTTTGTCAGTGACACAGTGTCACCATGCACCCTCTGTACATGCCAGGCGGTTGCCTGTGCACCTTCTGTGCAGCCAAACATGTTTTTGGGTGCCCCGGCACGTACAGCCCTGGCGCTGTGCGCATGCAGTCAAGAACTGTTGTATGCATCGCATGCAGATCCATGCCGGCATGCTGCAGGTGCAGGCACACAGCTGTAACAGTAATAGCAGTACATATAAAAAAGGGGCAGCTGCCCAAGCCCGTATTCCAAGGGGTTTTCACCAGGGCGCCTACGCACCGCGCCTGCGTACCGGATGCATGCGAATGCGGTCGGCGGTGTGTGGTGACAGTGAGCATGTGACTTGCCGCCTGTCCTGCGCTGCCGGGCGGGCAGCATGGTGAATCCGGGTGACAGTGGTGACCTAGGAAGGAGCCGACATCCGGGCCATCACCATGCTGGGGAGGTGCACAAATTGCGGGTGATGTGCGAATTCCGGGTGGCCCTAAAATTCCGACTGACAGTGACTATCCGGGTTCCTGACCATGCATCCGGGTTCATGGCCATCCGGCTGACACTGCTCACACTAGCCATCCGGGAGCCCTGCCCATCCGGCTGACACTGCCCATTCGGCTGACAATGACTATCCGGGTGATAT
>BDDA01001406.1:6282-21011 GCA_001662385.1 Chlamydomonas asymmetrica | reverse complement strand
GGCGCCCTCACCGGCTTGACTCAGCTGGAGGTGCGTGAGTGCAGCAGCCTCACGCACCTGCCTGATTCCATCGGCGCCCTCACCGGCTTGACTCAGCTGGGCTTGGATGGGTGCAGCAGCCTTACGCACCTGCCTGATTCCATCGGCGCCCTCACCGGCTTGACCAAGCTGGACCTGTGTGGACGCGACAGCTTCACGCACCTGGCTGATTCCATCGGCGCCCTCACCGGTTTGACCTAGCTGGGCTTGGATGGGTGCAGCAGCCTCACGCACCTGCTTGATTCCATCGGCTCCCTCCCCGGCTTGACTCAGTTGGGCTGGTTTAGGTGCAGCAGCCACACGCACCTGCCTGATTCCATCGGCGCCCTCACTGATCTGCGACAGCGGGGTGTAGCGAAGCATCTTGCATGCCCACACTGTGTGTTAAGGCCCGAACCTTTGTGCGTGGCGCTGTGTTGGCCGCATTTAAACTCAGGTTGAGGCTGCATGCACGAACTCGCATGTGTGACATACTGACATTACTACATTACCCAGCGGTGGCGTTTCCCGGCGGAGATGCGGGGTGCCTGTGTCTTATGCAAACAGTCATGTGCATGTCATGTCGGTGGCAAGCAGCAATGTGCATGCCCAAACAACGCCTCGTCCAATCGTTCGATGCACCCTACGATGCACCTGTGAATGCCGCGGTGGCAACCCGATGCGTGGCCGGGTGCCACTAGGGACTGTGTGTGACTGTTGCAACCTTCTTGATGCAAACACCCCTTTCGTTACCGAAATGACATGTATTATTCGCACATGCACATGTGCGACGGACGCGCAAGCAGGGCTATGCACGGGCACGATGCTGCTAGCCCCTGTTATATGTGCAAGGACGGTATTTCAACCAAATATAATGATCACAACCGTCTTCGCTGTCCTCAATGGCACCAAGGCCTGCAATTACCTGACATGTACGATATGAACGCTGCTGTGTCATTGCTTGCTGCATTGGCCGCGTTGATCGCGGCGGATGATGGCGCTACGTTGAATAGGCCGGCCAGTCTATCCAGCGAATCCCCCTAGCCCTCACGTTCAGTGGTTCCTTTGTCTTGCAGACAGACATGCATTATATGCATGTGTGTGCGGTGATCCTTCGCTGCGGCAGGCAGCACCTTTACCTTGAAGTGGTATGACTACTGCATGCATGCATGCATGGTCAACCTATCAAGCGCCGGCCACTGCCCAGGATGAACTGCATGCTGCACGCGGGTTGATGTCAGATTACTCAAGCTATTACGGTGCCTGCATGCTCAGGTGTGTTTTATTGGCTTTGGGAGTTTCAGCACACCTGCCGGCAGCTGTAATTGCTTACATCACCTGGCGGCGACACCGCTGGTGGCTGGCCACCACGACCCCCAGTGCATGCATGCGTTAGGCCTCACTGCTTCACTGAGCGCGTGCCTGCACTGGGTGCGTGGTGGCTGCCAGGATTTGCAAGCGTGTAGCGTGCTGCTTGGGGTCTCGCTGACAATGGACAGGCAAAGGCGGAGGCGTTGAGCCCTTGAGCCCTTACCTGCGTTTAATGTGGTGCTGGTGCAGCACGCAGGGATGGGGGGGTGTCATTGCGGTGCCAAACTGCCACCCCTGCATATCCGCATGCATGCAAATGTGCAATAATGATTGCCTTGCTGCCTAGCTGTTTCTCGGCCGTGCGATAGCTGTATATACACGACCATGTATGTATGTTGCGCAGGCTGGCTGGCTAGGCGTACCAGCAGGTGGCCACCTCACTACCTGCTGGCCGCCACCAACACATCATGAGGGAAGAAGCCAGCAGCAGCAGGTGGGTGACAGCTGAAGCGCCACAGTCTAGGACGGTGCTGCCTGCTGGTGCCTACATCAGCCAGCAGCAGCGCCAAGCACCCACCCACAGTGCAATGGCTGTGCGGCAATGCTTGCTGCATGCTTATGTCACTTAGCTAGCACGTACACGCATGCATGCATGGTGAGGCAATTCCCCCCGCCTTGAGCGGGTATGACAAGGTCGCGCTGCTGAAGGTGAGGTTGCATACATTGCACTTCCACTGCAATTGGCAGTGGTGGCAGTAGCATCCCAAGTAGCTCCAGCTGCACCTGCTGCCGCAGCAGCAGCGCAGTGGAGGTGACTCCGTGGCGGCCACTACTGCACACCAGGGAGTGAGTGCATGAGGGGGACCCAAGCACCCACATGGCTGGGGGCTGGGGTGTTAAGGAGGTGTCATCACAACTAGATATGCGCGTCGCTACGTTTTGTCCATGCCTGTATTAGAAGCAAGGGGACAAGTGTAGCGATATTTGGGGAGCATGCATGCATGGAGACTGCTAGCTGTTCGTGCTATTAAATCCTACTGCATGTGATGCATCACATGGCGGCGGCGACATGCAGGGGTTGGCACACGGGACGCCGTGAAGCAATACACAACTGGCAGCATCCAGCCACACGCACGCACGCAGATATTAGCCTCCACTCCAGCCCTGCATGGTAAGAAGACAATGCAACACAGCACACCTGCACACCGCAAATAATGGCGGCTCGCGTACACAAACGCAAGCAGTCCATGAGGTGGACCTGCATGCACGCATGCGCCAAGCAAGCACTACATGCTGTCAGTTGTGCGGAGGCATACGCTCGCCCAATATTGCCACCGGGTGTCAGCCGGCTGAGGCGTGAGGCTGGCATCAACCCGTGCGTGTACCGGTATGTGCCTGCCTGCCAGGTGCAAGCAGCTGGATGGATGGACAACAGTGCAATGCACGCCCCCCCCATGCCCCTGCCCAAGCCCCCCTCTGCATGCACCTGATATCGCAATGCCCAAGATGCACAGAGGGCCGTTTCACTGGTGAAGGCAAGCAGGGGCCAGCAGGGCGCACAGAGGCCAGCGTGAGGGCGGACACCACCACTGGAGCGCTGGTAAACGCGAGGCAGAAGCATACACACACAGAGGACACGGTTCATGAACCTATACACCTTGATGTGCCTTGATTGAATGCAGCTGATGCAGTCTGGATACATTCCTCCGCTGGCCGCGTTCACTCTGTGGCACATACATGCTACGGCGCGCATGTTACGCTCGACGGTGGGCCCCGACACCCACTACATGCCGGTTTGCTGAACCGTGCTACCTGTGTGGCCAGCAGGTGGTTTCATATTGGAAACATGACTTACTCCTGGGACGCTGCTGTACACGCACTATCCAGGGGAGCATTGTGTATTTGTGTGTGGTTGGCGCTCAGCAGTTTCACCAACAGCCATGCCACCCATATATCCATCGTTACCTACCCTACCTTGCACCGGTTGAGTGCTTCATGCATAGCATGGGTGCATTGCATAGTGCAGTCCTCGGACTCTATCTTTGTCAGTGCCACCTCATCACTCTGTACTGCACGGACCTCCTCGGACGCACACACCACGTGCATTTCCCTACAGGTACTGCCTGATGTGGCTTTTGCCAGTTTACCACCAGTATGCAATGCAGTGTGCACTCCGCCACCGCCTGTACGCCGCCACCAGTACCTACCTGCAGTATACCTCTCCGGCTGCGACATACCTCTCCGGCTGCATGCGGGGGGCGCTGGCGGCTGGCGGCTGGAGGATCACCCAGCACACTCACTCACTCACTCACTGACTTTCAAGACTGCCTGCTACCTGCACCAGCGCTGACTGCACCAGCGCGGTAACAGAAGCACAACATAAGCAACGTGTATATACATATGTCGCATTAAATCATCGACTCATCTACTACCGAACCCCGAAGGTGCCTGTATGCTGCCACAACAACAAACCATGCATTGGTGGGCATATGCCCTTGGTGCTACATAACATGCATGGGGGCAGCTCACATCCACAAGCAAGGTACCGTGGATGGCGTGCTGAATTTGAGTGTGTGTGCAAGCAGCAGGCCCGCGTTGCACTGCATGCGTCTGTTCAAGGGTCCAGCGCAACACGTTACTCACACACCTTTAGAGGTGCACCTCGCATACCGTTGTGAGTGCCGCACACCTTTCAGCTGATGGAGCAACCCGTCAGGGCAGGAGCTAGGTGCCGCAATAGCCGCAAGTAAGGTGCGCAGCCGGCCGGTGTGACACACAACATATAGGCAGGGTGCGAGCCTGAGGTAGGCGCTTCACATCCATACCGGTAATCGGGTAGCTCTACATCTTGCAGGTGCGGCACGGCCTGGCATGCCGCAGCCAGCTGCTCCATGACTCTCGCACAACATCGGTCCGTATCGATGGTGAAACGCAACCCAGCCAGGGTGCGTTGAGGCACGCAGCGTGTCACACAGCGGCGTGGCATCTGGATTATCACACCAACGGATGCCCAGCGTGCGCAGGCTCGACAGCGCTGTGGCAGCCTGCAGGGCGGCACCCATAGGCGCAAAGGCGGAAGCGCTGAATTCGATGCGGAGCTCCTGCAGCCCTGACCAGTGCCGGGTGCTGGGCAGCAGCGCGCAGAACTGCTGCAGGTCTGGCGGGTCCAGGCCGCTCACGCGCAGACTCGTCACGCGGCTCAGCAGCGTGCAAGATAGCAGCGCGCACGCTGCCGCCTGCAGCCCCACTGCATGCAATGGTGGACGATGTAACTGGCCTCCAATCCCCACTGCTCGCAGGCCGGCCAGGTTCATGCTGCATTTGTCTGCAAACAGCTCAACGAAATCGTGCATGTCGTGGCCGTTCGTCCCGCAGCCATGCAGGTGAACCTCTGTCAGGCTGCTCAGGTGCTTGGCCTGCAGCACAGATGCGAGCGCCTTGGATGCAGGCCCTGATAGGTCTTGAGCATGCATGCTCATCATTTGCAAAGCGCTGAGGCCAGTGGTGGACGCCAGCGCGTCAAACACCTCTGCAACGTCTGAGGGCGTGCCAGTGATCCTGGGCAAGCGCAGCTCCGTCAAGCCATGCACGTGGCTGCCGCGCTGCAACATCGCATCAAGGTCCGCGCCCGAGGCAAGTTGACTGCCGTCGAGGTTCAGCCTGGTGAGGCGGAGGTGCGCTAAGCCAGCGAGCACGTGCACCAAACACGTTGTGCAACCCGCGCAGATGTGGTGACACCTGCTGAGGTCCAGGCCATGTAGCCTGGAAAGGCGTGTGTGTTGAAGGCTTGAAGCCCCTCATACGGCTAACGGCTCATGCGCGGACACCGAATCGTTTTCAAGTATGTAAGGCAGTTTCAGGCTGGTGAGCGAGGACAGGACATGAGGTACAAATACGATAGCGGTCCATGCATCCTCGCAGCTAGTCAACGTAGCCGTGACACAGATGCCCAGGTGCTCAATGCACGACAGGTGCGTGGGGGCTGCAAGCGACGTTGCCAGCGGCTGCCAGCCGGCTGCTGTCAGTAAATCACTGCCTGCCAGTTCCAGCCGCGTCACGCCTGCCAGGTGGGGCGAGCCCAACAGTGCTTGGCCAAGCTCCTCAGCTTCATCTGCATTCACGTTGCACCCTCAGGACGCTCAGGGACGGGCAGCGCCATGATGATACAGGACGCATGATGATACCAAACGCATGATTTGTTGGATGTCCATCCCACCGCAGGGCCAAGGTGCGCAGGCTGGACAGCTCAGAGATTAACGCCACCAGCGCTGACGCGCAAGCAACCTTTGCCACAGTATCATCGTCTTGCCATCCCCTGAAGTTGACACCAAGGTGCGTGAATCATCAGGCGTGCACGTGTGTGCTGCTCCATAAGCAGGCAAGGGCTGCCAATATTGATTGCAACTGCGGTAAGGTGCTGCCTGTTCAGGATGATTTTCCTGATGCGCGTGAACGAAGCAGGGAGCAGCTGACCGGGACGTTGATAGGGCCACTCAGGGCAGCTATCGGCCGTCAGGCGAACCGGTAGGGCATTGCTGCGCATGGCGCTGACGCCATGCGTGTAGCACTCGCGATAGCGCTTACAGGCCAGGTTCGCACCCTTGTTCATGCGGCGGGGGGCGAGGATGAGCTCTACCACCTCGTCCAGTAAGAGGCTGAGTGGACAGGCCGCAGCCCCAGCAGCGTCGTCCAGTGGTTCTTGATCATGTGGTGCGGTGTCGGTAGCAGCCATGATGACGTCACCTACGCTTGCGTCTGTCCCGCGCTGATGACGATGTCAGGAGCGTCAAGCCAAGGGTGAGACTAATTGATTGTGGCAGCAGACCCGTCTGCAGGGTGCGAACCACTCAGTGTCCAGCCAGCGCGGCAGTGCGTATGTGATGCATCAGTGAGCGGATACGCCAGCAGGTGCAAGATGGGCGTGTGGGAGGTGCTGACTTGGAGGTGACGAATTCACGATAGATGCATTGCACAGCGACCACCATGCAGCCGATGTCCATTGGTAGCCCGGAAAGGCGAGTGTGTTGAAGCCATCCACCCACGTAGCGCGTCAACGTCACACTGATTGCGAAGCGGTATTCAAGCCAGGGGCATGCGTGTGAGCGAGGACACGATGTGTGGCATGGTCATGATTCGGGTCCAGTCATCACAGCGACTGCCTGACAGGTCCAGGTGCTGAACGCACGACAGGTGCGTGGCTGCTGCCAGCGACGTTGTCAGGGACGGCCAGCAGTCAGGTTCACGAGTCTCGGCCGACAGATCCAGCCGTGTCAAGCCCGCAAGGTGGGGGCAGTTGAGCAACACTTTGCCAAGCTCCTTAGCGTGAAGTTCATCCATCCTGCATCGGCTGAGGTCAAGGTGCGAGAGGTTGGCCAGGGACGGGCAGCGCAGCGCCTCCACCGCCATAATGGTAGCAAGGGGAATTCGGCGTGTCGCTTTGGCACCGAGGCCACCGCATGGCCAAGGTGCGCAGGCTGGACAACTTGGAGATGAGTGCCACCAGCGTGGACACGAAAGCGGCCTGTGCCGAACACTCATCGTTGCGTCGTCCAAAAACATCGACGAAAAGGTCCGTGAGGGTGGCGTGCACGTGTGTGCTGCGATTCAAGCAGGCAAGGGCTGCCGTTGTTGCCGCTGCGGTAAGGTAGTCCCGGTTCAGCTCAAATGTGCTGAGGCGTGTGAATGAGGTAGGGAGCAGCTGACCAGGACGTCGATAGGGCCACTCAGCACCGCTGCCAGTCAGCCGCTTTGTAAGGGTGGTGCTTCGCATGGCAGTGACGCCATGCGTGTAGCCCTCGCGCCAGCGCTTGCAGACCAGCTTCGCGCCCTTGTTCACGCAATGGGGCGCTAATATAAGCTCCAAGATTTCGTTCGGTAAGCGGCTGAATGGGCAAGCAGCAGCGGGACTGCTGGCATCCAGCTGTTGTAGGTTTTGAACAAGTAATGCAATCGCGGTGTCGGACATAACCTGATGTTGCCTTGCAGCCAGCAGCTGGCTGTGTATGTGTTGTCCGCGCTGTGTGAACTGTGTGTACCGTGTGTACGATGAACGTGCGGGCCAGCTGCAGCAACACAGTGAACACGCATGCCAGCAGCAGCAGTAGCAGTAGTGAGGAGGGCTAGACCGGTCTTGTTGTGACCCGTGTTGTTGCTGGATATGCCGCCCATTACTCTTTCGAACACACCCCACAGCCATAGGTTCAACAAGGAGGACATTGCATGGTTAGCTCGTTTGCCTGATAAATCATGCCTCGCACCTTGCTGAGTCACGGACTGAACCGTGCGTGCCAGTGATGTCAGCCTAACGCCGTATCGCAAACAACAACCGAGGAGCAACGTACAGCAGGTGTTTTTGTCAATGGCCGTCACATACAGCAACGCACCTGCTTCAGTTTGCCACTTTGCCTGCTGGGCGAACAGGCACTGACGGGGAGCGCGGCACGCACAGCACGCAGACGAGCGCACGCTGAGATGTCAAACAGGCTCCCGCACTGCGCCTGCGGCTGAGGAAGAGACAGCAAGCCAAGGAGTACACCTGATTAGAATGGGTTGATTGCACAAAACGGCCAAACGGACTGTAGCACAGCGAGCACTAGCGTCCACACGTGGCTGTGTAGCGACTGCCACTAACTGGTGGGACGTGCATCAAGCATACAGCAAGGGGCCAACGCGGGATGGCGTGGGCGGTGCAAGCAACTTATACTGGTCGTCTTTGCACTCCTCACTGACCTACCTGCTGCCTCACTGTTGCGTTGCCAGCAAACCGGGCTGCGTCTGTCGGTGCTGACTACTGCGGACTGGCTGCGGATCGTCTGCAGGCAGAGAGAGCCTGGTGGATCGATCGTGAGAGTTGCGAGGTGAAATGATACAATACATCATGCACAAGGCAGAAGGCAGAAGGCTTTCTTTACATGAAGGGTGCAACATCGCTGCATGCCATCAACTACCATGTTCTTGATGAGGCAGGGCATGCGGGCAGCAGCAGGTCCGGGCTGCCAGGGCTGCGAGGGCAGTGGAGGGAGCCTTGTCATGACCTGCCTGCTGCTGGCCGGCATGCAGTGTTGGCAGTGTGAGTCTTCAAGGCCGTGCGTGTGCGTTGTGCAGCGCTAGCAGCACCTACCGACGAACGGAGCAACGAGTAAATTATGACGACCACCAACAGCCACGCTAGCCGCGCACGTGCGGCACAGCGGCACAAATTGCGGCACAAACCCAAATCCAGGTCTGAGGGGCTCCAGACAACCACACCACGCATGCAACCCCTCCATGCATGCAAGCCTCACCATGCAAATCCCAAATCACTTGCAGTACATGCAGCGCCCGTTCCGCTGTATGTTGGCCGCCACCCGCAACGCTCGAACGGTACCGGTCAGACGACATACACTGTGATGCACATGCTCCTGCTAGCATTACCACACCTACCTGAATGTGAGGCCTTGTGTTACAGCTGCACCTTGTGACATGGCCTGCAAGCGTTGTGCCTGCTTCGGCAGCAGAGCCTTCGCTGCATAAACTTTACCCGTCCAAAAAATAAAAACGTAAGTCAAGCGTCAAGTTTGTGTTGACACATTGACGCATGGGGATGAGCCGCGTGATTTGGGTACCTTTGGGTACCTTTGGATCAGCTGCATGCATGCACTGCTGGCAGTGCATGGCACACGTTTCCACTTTCCACCATGCCATGTAAGCGGCGATGTGGTTGTTTGGGCTGACTGTGCCAGAGCGAATAATATGGGTGGGTATTTGTTTTGACGGGAACGGTCAGCGCGAGGCAAGGACACCGCTGCCGAAGCAATACTGCGTAAATTGTGTGGGTAGTGAGGCAGGCAGAGCGGGTCTGAGAGGGACATGTGCATGTGCGTAGACTCTGCGCCATGCACATGCGCGCCCAAGCGCACTAGGGGGCGCGCATAGCTCTCCCACACCTATTGAGCTTTTGTAGGGCCAGCTGGGGCTGGTACCGGGACTGGTACGTGTGATCGTTGAGCTGGCCAAACTCAGTCGCATCGGATTGGTGCTTGATCAAGGGCAGATGTGGTGGGCTACATGCAGATGGGAACTGGTAAGCTGCTGGGAATGACTGCATCATCATGAGCTGGAGTTGCCATGCTGTGGCGGTAGCTGCTTATTAGCTGCTTGCACAATGTTGCCGGCGGTAATTCCGGCGGTGGGTCTTGCGCACACACGTGCCCCTGTGCCTACTTCCCAGTCAAGCAATAAAAGTCTACTGTAGCTGTTACTTTACTGGTGTTGACTGTAGGCTGCTTATTGTGCTGTGCGCAAGGCGCACATCCGCATCAGTCCCCGATGGAGTGAGCGAGCCGGAGACCAGAGTCTGTGCGTGAGGAGGCCGTTGAAGAGACCAGCTGTAAGAAGGCTAGCTGTGACTTGTAGCTGCACAAGCAGCCCTCTCAGGCTTGTGCGTTGGATTACCCGGCAGTTGTCAGCTCGCACTCGCTGTCAGACTCCACTCCAGCAAGAAAGTCTCCACCGGGGCGCTTTTAGGCCAGTCAGGTACCGCTTTTAGGCCAGTCAGGTAGTTAACAGTGAGGTCTGCCTGGGTATGCCAACGCTAGGATGATGTGCATGCGGTTCTCCTGCATGCTGTGCCTTGCCGCAAGTACCCTTACTGTTCATGTGTCATGCCAGCTAAGGTTATCATCGCACGGTCGTGCTAACTTCTAAGCACTTAGCCGCAACGGGACGCCACTTGGTGGTGTTGCCACTCAGCATGCGGAGTGTTTACGGTCTACGTGCAGCGCTCCGGCCCGCCCATGTGCTGACATTTTGCTCTGCTCCGCATGGCACGACACTCCTACCTGTGCAGGCATAGCAGGCGGCGGAGTAGTTTTGGCAGCGCGGCCGACAGGATGCGCCACGCCATGCCCGCGCCATGTCCCGTGGCGTACCAGCGTACCCGGTGAGTGTGCAGCCTAAACCCTAAACCCTAAACCCTAGACCATAGACCCTAAACCCTAAGCCCTGATCCCCGTGGTGTACCAGCGCTCGCGCTGAGTGCCGTTGCCGCCAGTGTCACCACGCAGCCAGCACGCGTTGCGCTGACTAATAGCAGTGATCGCACCTTGCATCTTACCTTGCTTGGAGTTCATTCCAAGCATGCGCTCCGGAGCTCCGTAAAATGAGTTATGCAGCGATCGCTTGCCACCCAGCTTGCTTGCCACCTGGCCACGGTGTACTGTACTGTGGTCACGCTGGCGCGTCCACTTTCACAGTGGGGCATGCATGCGCTACTGCTGTATGTGGCGTTCACACCTCTGGGGCGTTCATCCCCTGAAGTACCATGGAAGGCGGGATATACAAGGCACGCGAGCCCTGTGCCGCACCCTGCTGTGCAGGCCCACCAGGTGCCCAGGTGTGGGAGCAGCATGGCGCACCGCCCAGCGGCGCTTGCGCGTTGCGTCGTCAGCAGCAGCCACGAGCGCGCCTGCCGTCGTGGGTCGCACCAGCAGCTGCGGCAGCAGCAGGAGAGCTTGCTCCGCTGCCGTGCTGCAGCTGCTGCTGATGGTGGTTATCCAGAAGGTGTGATGCATGTGCTTCATTGGGTGCTTCCCATCAGCTTGTCACACGTATGCATACTCATGACTTGGGGGCCAGCATCTGTGAGCCGGCCCGCCCACCAGTCCGCATGGCGTCCGGCCTTTTGGCCTGCGACGTAAGCATTCTGCTAGCAACGCTGCCTTGCTCGATCGAGCCCCGATCCTATCTAGCAGTGCACTCAACAACAGTAGGTTTGGAGATGGCCAGCTTTAAGCGGATGCTTGCGTATGACCGCGTGTTGTGCTTAAGTAGTTTAGCGTGGTCATCACGCCATCAGCATGCTGTGTTAAGAACCCTAAACCCTAAACCTTAATTATGAGGTGGGGGACTACCCCATGCATAGCTGCGGCCACTGAGGGCGACCACATCACCCAAACCATCATAGCCCTAGGCTCAGACCGGACAGGGCAGCGAGGCGTTCCCCAGTGGCAATGCACCACCCAGTATGATGAAGGCTGCCCGCTTTGGCTGCAGGGCCAGAGCAGCTTGATCCAAAGCGTGAGGCCATCTTCATGCGGTTTGTGGAGGAAACGGCGGATGCGGGCACGCGCGCCACGCTAATAAACAACAAGGCGAAGCTGGTCAAGAGCGATGTGATCAACTCACTGGCCGTTCAAGCCTTAACGCGAGAGGACCTGGTGGAATGCGGGCTTTCCGAGGCTGCTGCTGCCAGCTTGAAGCTGGCGTTCCCCACCCCCACAACGGCAGGTGTGTGCACCGCAAAACCGCCTGGCTGGGCTGGCAGCCTGGCAGGGGGTGATCAGGGTTTAAGGTTTAGGGTTTAGGGTGGCAGCCTCTAGCAGGGAGTGATCAGGGCATATGTATAAACCAGGTGCACCATACACGTGAGACCTGGGCTGCTACCTGGGCTGCTGCTGCTCTGGAGCCAGTGGCTGCTGTGCGTGGTTCGGCTTGCGCTGCTGCCACAGGGAAACATGCATGCTCAGTGCGCTGACCATCAAGAAATCTAGCCCCGGCCACGAAATGGTCTGTCCATCTTCAACGCTCACAGTCCGTTGTTGCGCTTGCGGCTTTGCGCTGCTGGATGCAATTGTTGCAATCGATGCAGTGAGCCGAGCGGCTGCGTTGCACAAGGCAGCGCAGCTGCGGATTGAGAACCTGTGGCACAAGCTGCGAGAGCTTCATGCAAGCCAGGACAGCTTGCCTGTGGCAGAGTACGGGAGCCGCTCGTTCCCGGTCATCGACCTGGGAGGTGATGAGATGTGGTTTCCAGGGGAGGGGCTCGTCTCCCGCGTGCTGCGCCGCGATTGCTACCTGGTGGCCCACCGCGCCATGGCGGCGCTGTGGGGCGATCCGGCCGCACACACGTCGGTGGTCATCGTCAGCGGCACGCCGGGTGAGCTTAGTGAGCTTGGGTTGCGTCGCGGCGTTGCATTGCTTGCTGGTACGATTTATCGCGCCAAGCTGTTGGGCGATGCAGGGATGTCTGCGCTATTGTTCTGCCCTTGGTGGTCATCATTCCGCTTGTCGTTCGTCTTATTGCCGCAGCAGTGCACGCGTGGTTGCCGTGCTCAGGCGGGTCTGTTGCAGGCACCATCACATGCATGCACCATCACATGCATGTCCTTGCCGACCACCCTATTCTCCCCCTATTGCTGTTGCATAGCCGTCGCTGCATGGCGTGTGCAGGCACGGGGACGACCGTGTTTCTGTACGACGTGCTGTTCGAGTACGCGCTCCACGACCACCCCGTGCTGTGGCACGCCTGTAACCGGCCCGACACGCTCGTGTGCTTTGGGCCGGGGCCTGGTGTGAGGGAGGGCGGCTGGGAGGACTTCAGTGAGGAGCTGCACGACCGCGACGCGATGTAGGTGCAACACCTAGTCCTTGCCGCGCGCGTGTGTTAGGGTTTAGGGGTTTAGGGTGTCAGGTTCAGGGTTTAGGTTCAGTGCTTGCATGCATGCATGGCCACCCAGTCAGCGGCATGGTGGGGGAAAAGCTACGACAGCATGGCGTGCCAGCTAGCATTGTGAACCTACCGAAGGGCAATAGCATTTTGTGGCGCGATGCGCACCCAAGCCACCCAGGGCACAGCTGTGCCTCCCAACAGCCATGCATGCCCATGCCGTGCTGCTTTTGGTCCCTGCAGAAGCTCTCCGACGTAGCCGAAATGTTGTGGTTGCCGGTCCCGAGCGATGAGGAGATGCACGCCGCTGCGCCGCTGTATGGCGTGGAGGAGGCGCTGTGCAAGCAGCTGATGCACAGGTGACCGTCATTCTACTGACCGTTGTCCTGACAGCTGTCCTGATCAGCGTACTGTACTGATCAGCGTACTGTACTGATCAGCGTGCTGACCACGGGTTGGACCGCTGTGTACATGACGGCTTGCCATGCGTTGCCCTGCTTGTGTTCTGACACGTTGCCCAGCTTGTGCTCTGACAGGTGGTATCAGGTAGTCGGCTAGCTACCTAATGTTTCACAGCTGCTTGGACGCAACAGCCGCTAGCTGTTGTCGTGCGCCGCGCTGTTACGGGGTCATCCGCTCAGCCTCCCCGCTCAACCTGTTTGTGGCTTGCTTTGTGAAAGCTATGTGACATGATTTGTGAAAGCTTTGTGAAACTTAACCTGTATGTGGTGCAGGTGGGGCAACGTGCCGCACTACGTGCTGCAATTCGCCCACAGTGAGATACATCAACGGCTGCTGGACGAGGCCATCAAATGTGTTAGCGCAACGAACGTTGAGGCCGCTATGCGGGACTACACACGCGCCGAACGAGACACAGACAAGCTGTTGCACCTGCAGGTAAGTTGGGGCAACGAGGGGTTTAGGGTTAGGGTTCAGGGTTTAGGCGTGGCCTACAGCCACATGCACCACACACGCGCAGGCGCGCAGCCAACGCACAACATGCATGACGAGGCATCTATCCGTACACGCCATGCAACGCACGGGCCCCAAATTACGCGCGCACACATACACCCGCGCAACATCCTCCCCACACGAACCCATAGCTATCCCCTGACGTCCGTGGATGGCCTGCTTGACCCTGATTACCATGAGCTGCTGCTGCATGCATCGCCTCTACACACACTGCCTGTCTTGGCTTGAGCAACTTGCCCGCACGTGCAGCAGCTTCAACCATAAACCCTGACCCTAAACCCTAACTAAACCCCTCGCCGCCCCCCACCCTATGTATGTCTGCAGGCCACGCCTGACTTGCGCAAGGACGGGGTCCGGTTTGGCTCAGCGTGGATCGAGGCGCAGGTGCATGAGCGGCTGGGCAGGTACCATGCAGGCTTAGGGTTTAGGGTTTAGGGTTTAGGTCTTAGGGTCTGGCTCAGTGTGGATCCAGGTGCAGCTGCTCAAGCGGCTGAGCCCGGCACCAGCTACACGCGCAGGCGCAGGGGGAGCAGCCGCAGGAGCAGGCGCACCCGGTACTGTGGGTTTAGGGGTTAGGGGTTAAGGTGTAGGGTTTAGGGTTTAGTTCCCCACCTGCACCTGCACTACAGCCTGGTTGGGGCGTCAGCGGGTCGTATTCGGTGCGGCAAGACCCCACCCCCGCACAGCGGCTCAGCAAGGTGCAGTCAGTGGACTGGTTCAAGCGCATACCTCAGGCACATGCGCGAGCGGTGGCGTGTGCCGACCAAGGGGGGGAGGACGGCGGAAGGTGCGGATGGACCTGCGGGAACGCTTCATATCTCTGCGCTGGCCAACCACCCCTGAACAAGGTTCAAAGTTTAGGGTTGAGGGTTTGAACCCACGCGCTGGGCCTCGACCACTGAACAACAAGCCACGCACCGCTTACTGGCGCCAGCAGCATCTGCATGCCGCCAGTCCGCCATGCATGTACACACGCATGCATGGCGCTCCGCTCCTGGCATTT